>CAUYLG010020415.1:0-49246 GCA_963573385.1 Cacajao melanocephalus
GCATTTTTGCACTGGTTTCTTCCCATTTTTGTGGATTTATCCACCTGTCGTCTTTGTAATTGCCGACTTTCAGATTGGGTCTGAGTGAACGTCCGGCTTGTTGGTGATGAAGTTTTTTCTGTTTCTTAGTTTTCCTTTGGCGGACACCCCTTCCCTGCAGAGCTGGACCTTCCCAGTTCAGCTGTGCTTACTGTGAAACTCTCAGTCCTCAGCGCTTCCAATTGCTGTTCTCCTTGTGGGGATGGGACCAGCTGAGCCGCACTCAAAGGGCCCCCTGTCCCGTATACTCCGCACTGAGAAGCGCTGTGCCGGGGTGCCGGCAAAATAGCCGCGCCAGCCAAAAAAGTCGCACTGGCGACCCTTGTGTCTCCTCCGCCGGGAATCTCCCAGTCTGTGGGCAACAAAAATTCCTCTGAAAGTGCAGCGTCCACTCACTCTCTGTACTTTCACTGGGAGCTACAATCCTGAGCTGTTGTTAATCGGCCATCTTGGATCTCTCTCCGTGTATGTCTTTCTTAATGTTATGCTACTTAATATAATTTGGAATTTTACTTCATAGACTTAAGAAAGAATTTCATATGATTATTAATATTCTCTCTGTCCTCCCACTCTAATTGCCTTACTCAAATCATGCCCGCCCACTCAACTCTCTCTTTTTCCAAAGTAACAGTCATAGTTCCAGTAGCCCAACTTGCCAGAGGCACTTCTATCTCCTACAGGAGCCAAATTTGTACCTTTTTTTTCTTTTCACCCAGGTCCAGAGCCCTTTAGGCCTATAATTTCAACTCAACTCACTGCTTTGTTGTTTTTCTACTTCTTATTCACAGAAATATGTCTCCTTTTAAGTACAACTATGGCTATTTTGCTTTTCTTTTATCATATTATCTATTATTGTTGTTTTGAGGACTATGTTGTGTGGAAGTCTTCCCTCTTCCTGTCTCTTTCCCTCTCTCTCTCTCTCTCTCTCTCACACCAAACACATACACACATATGTTATTTTCTTTCCTTTGATCTATTCCTAATCTCAATTCCCTCTTAGAATAAGCCTTGATTATTTCTTTCATAATCTGCATTCTTCCCAAACCACTGTTCATGCCATTATTTATATCCAGGGGATTTTTAAATAGTATATAGTATATGCATGTATGTTTTATCCTCAAAAATTGCATTATACACTACATATCATGAAAATGTCATGATTGTGGTTTTTACTGAATATTTTACTTTTGCTATCTCTGTCGCTATAGATAGATATTATTCTATAGTGTTCCCTTGTATGGATATCACATATTGTGTTTCTTCATTTTTCTTATGTTTAACAACATTTCTAGTCTTTGCTGTGGAAAGCATGCTTATATGGACAATAGCCCACATTTCTCTCTGTAAGTGAAGAAATGTTTCTATGGGATCCAGTACAGATAGGGCTGACTTCCAGCTGGACGGGAAGAGCTCTATCTGTATCTCTGGAAATGCCTTGAAGTCTGGTTTTTTAACCTTTTACCAAGGAAAGGGCAGTGGAATTGATGATATTCTGTTCAGGGCTTGAAATTTTCCTAGATATTCAAAGTTCAGCTTCCTTTTACTCTGTCACCCAGGTTGGAGTGCAGTGGCAGAATATCAGCTCACTGCAACCTTGACCTCTCAGGCTCAAGCAGTCTTTCCACCTCAGTCTCCCGAGTAGCTGAGACTACAGCCGTGCACCCCAATACTGGGCTAATTTTTGTATTTTTTGTAGAGATGGGGTTTTGCAGTGTTGCCAGGCTGGTCTTCAACTCCTGGACTCAAGCAATCTGCCTGCCTTGGTCTCTCAAATTGTTGGCATTCCAGGAATGCACCACTACACCCAGCTCAAAGTTAGCTTCTTTATTGATGATTTTGTCTTAACCCATTGGATAAGCCTGACTTCACTGTTTAAAGAAGTATTGAGAGCTTTGGAGGGGGGCTCTTCTAAAGACATAATTCCTAGCACGGATCCTAGGAATTTGAGTCAAAGACTCATCTCAGTCCTAGAGCTCAAAGATAGGACTCTGAAGAGCTCACGCTATAGATATCTCTTGGATTTCCAATGCTTGCTTGCATTCTTCAGATATTTGGTTGGTGCAAAAGCCTTAAAAGCCTCAAGGAGGTCTGGTGAGTCACTTGAAATAACTGATGCGGGGAAAACAATATAGATACATACGCAGGAGCAAAACTGCTGGAATGTTGGGTATGTTTCTCGTTCATGTCAATAAACTACATAAAGCTATTCATAATGGCTTTACTGGAACGGAGTCCACCGTGAACTTCCTTCTTTTTCACAAGCTTTCCATCTGTAAATATTATTTAAATTTTTAATTTTTAACAACATGATTAGTATATAAAAATATTTCAGCATGGCTTTAACATGCATTTTTCTGATTTCTAAAGCGCCCATCTCTTTAAAAATGTATTGGCCATTCAGGTTTTCCCTTTTGGAATTTCTTATTTTAATTCCTTGGTCATTTTCCTATTGCATTTTCTGTCTTTCTCCCTGAGGAACTTCTTAAATATTCTAGATATAAATATTTTCCTAATCTGTTACTTTCCTGTTAACTGGGTCTATTATATCTCTACTTCAGTTTCCTGATTTGTAAAGTAGAAATAATAATACCTATAACTCTTTTTTTTTTTTGCCTCTAAGGATTAAATGAGATAATGCATGTAAAACACTAATACAACATCTGACACATAGTTAGAGTTTAATATATACCAGGAATTTATTAAGCATCTTTCAAATTGAATTGACATTTTTTTGTACCTAGATATATGTATAAATTTAGGAAATTTTTATTTTAAACTAGATTTAAACTAAGTAGTTTTTCAGTAGCATATTTAATCCCACACCAAAATCTCACACTAGACACCTGAAGTTTAGTATGTAGACTACTGTGATAGATGAAGATGTGCTGGAAAGTCAGGAGCCTTACTCTGTTCTTGAACTCACATTAGCCAGACACTCCTGCCTGTGTGGGAAAGAGACCCTCCCCTTAAATCTGACCTCCCTTTCTGCATCAGGCACCTGACCTGCTGATGATGGAGGGGCTCACAAAAGTATCCATTAAATCTATATCTTTATATTTTCAAAACTGTGACACTTACATCATCATTACTCTTGCCCTTCCTGCATGGTATATTACCCAGGTTGTCAAAATATTTTTTAAAAGACATCATAAAACACAAAATCTATGTTGTATCTGATTTCCTTTCCTGAAGAAAAGCAAACCTAGAAGAGAAAAGAAAAAAATGCTCTGTTAATGTCAAGATAGAGAGTAAAATCATTCATAAATTGATGAGTCAAGATGTGTTTTCTAAAATTTGTGTTATAGATATTAGCAAATACAGAAATGAAAGACAATGGGGCAAATAGAATGTTCTTAAATGTGCATGGAATTTTTTTAGCAGAAAGTTTTTCTTTCAGTTGCTAAACAAATTCTCTAAACATTAAAAATATTTCAGATGTTATCAGGAAATAATCATTAAAGTAAATTGCTAGTTAGTAAATTCCCACTCCAGTGTCCATTCTTGGCTCTGTTAATTCATACTCTATTCTTAGTTGGCATCTTTACTAGTAAGGTGTCCTGGGGAGCATTTTATATTTGCTTATGTAAATCAGATTAGTCAAAGACGCAAATTGTCCCAGGATTGTGTACCCTCAGCCAAGGTTGAGAGACAACATTCCATCCCTTAATGTTTGTGTCTGGAGTATTCTGCTGTGGAAATGAAGGACCACATCTAGGTACAGAGGAAAAGAGTGAAGTGTGAGCTTTAATTAGTAATGTCTGCCATAAGCAAATGAGAAGGAATAGGTTCCTGAGTAAACACTGGAACCCTCTCTGACTTCTCCAAGCAGAGCAATTATTACCTCTTGCTGTTCCATGAGGACATAATTTCAGAATACTTTGAAGGGCTCAATTCTAATCATGTTCTCTGGAGGTCTAATAGACTAAATATAAATTTAAAATAATTACTTTACTTAGAAGATTTCAGATCAGCTATGGACTTTTATTACATTAATCAATAAATTTAATTAATTTATCAAGTAGATTACCAGATATAACAGATTTAGAAATTGCACATATGCTAGGGTTTTCCAAACTGAGCTAACCCTCTTAATTCAATGGGTACTGTAAGTGTACTCATAATTGTTTTTTAAACCATATGTCAATAGGCCCAAGTCTCACAAACATAAAGGAAAGTGTTTCTTTTATTGTTTTGTACTGTAATTGTACTGTAATCAAGATACAGAGCACAAGAAGAAGGAGTAATAGAAACAATAGGGATATATCACACATCATGAGTTGGACTCATTTAATAAACAGACTTGAGATCAACAGTTAAGAGACAGAGTTGCAAAGAATAACCTTTTCTATGATCTTCAGCTGAAAATGTAGTAAACACAGTTTTTTTGTGGACATGCAGTGAAAAGAATTAGTTCTAACTCTGCGGGTTTCTCCTTCCATCGCTGGGAATGCTCATCTCAGACGTAACTTTATTTTTGAGAGAGTGGGCTGTAGGGTGTGACAGTGAGGAAAGAAGTGCTGATGAAGCATTTCCTCTTCGTAAAGCTTCTACAGCTAGAGTTTTCAGGGGGCATTCTTATTAATGTGATAGCTTTTTTTATTTCCTTTTTTTGAGATAGACTGGACTCTGTCTCAAACAAACAAACAAACAAACAAAAACATTATTCAGAAAGGACCAATTAGGAAAGAGTGGGCAAACAGGAATAGATATTCTCATTCTGGTTGGACATAGAGTCTATGTGGAGCTGGCAACTGAGTTTTCAGGCTTTAAATTGTCTTTAGTTTGAAGGCTGGGTTTCATTAGGAATCCAACACTGTCTGCCTAGGAATTTGTCTGTTTCCTGCCGCTGTCAATGACCAGTTAGACTGAGGCACACAGTGGGAGGGGGAATGCTATAGAAGGAAGGAGTAGGCAGTCATTGGTCAAAGTAAAGACTTCATGTTTTCTGTTAAAAAACCAACAGAATTATGATTCTATGCTTTTTGTGAAAAGTCATGGATAAGAAGAAACTAAAAAGCAATTTCTTCTGCCTATGTCTTCTTGCTGATGATTTTTTTGTTCTGTATTCGTGTTTTTCCATTAAGTAAAAATCTAGAGTATCCTGCTTAGCTACTCGTTGCTGTCAGTAAAACATTAACCTACAATTGCATTCAGCCTGTGTCAGTGCAGTGAGTCCAAAGGTGCATTTTTCAAGCACAGTAAAGATACAGGGGTGCTGTATGACGGGAATTGTTTTTTATTTGTTTGTTTTGTTCTGTTAATAGAGACAGGGTCTCTCTCTGTTGCACAGGCTGAAACACAGTGGCAGAATCGATATAAATGGTATGTAGATATTTATTTAGGTATATGCCTTTTTAAAAAACTAAATAAATGACACAAAAAAAGTGTTGAAAAAGGAAATCAAAGAAAATATACAAGAAAAATATAAACAAAAACAGTTTTTCCTGTATTAAGATAAAAAATTAAATTCATGGGAAAAAGCATAACGGGAACAAATGGGAATATTTTATTGAGTAAAGTGAAAATAAATAATAATAGTTTTTATCTATCAAAAACATTAACCTGTGTATACACTATATATTCCAATATTTTTTCCCAGTTTGTCATTTGTCTCTTGTCTTTATGCAGGAAAGTCAGGAATGAGGCACAATCATCAAACCTGGAAACTAGGGAGCACTGAAGCCACTGCAGAGTCTGAAGCATCCGTGAGGCCAAGCGGCCAAGAGATGCCCATGAAGGAAATGCAGGGAGAGATCCCAGCCTTCACAGCATGGGAAGCTTGCAGTTACAGTGAAGAAATAGTTTAACTTAGCATAACATTTATAAGTTGGAAGAAAACATTTCCAACAAATAGAACTGATTATTATTCAGGATATAAAATGTTCTACTACAAATAATGCAACAGGAATAGGAACCAAAGTTATGATTACCTTTGCCTTAGCATTTGGCTAGAGGTTTTGAAATATACTTGATTACATCACAGCTGAGAACTACTGAGAGTCAATGATCCTGCTCCCTTCACTGTGTTGTGGCAAAGAGGTTAAGAACTGCTGTTCCTGGGAAGTTTGATAGAAAACTGAAAGGTCATCTTTTTGTGGCACAGACCCTTTCTCCTTGAGGCCATCCATATTGAATTGTTTTTCATATCCCATAAAAAGACCATTTTTTAAATTAAAAATATTAACAATTTTAATAATGAACATTAAATAACCAGGAAGTAATTAGAATTATGAAATTAAACCAATGAGATAAAGTCAAAGAACAGAATCCAAGAAACTAAAAAGTTGAATAAAAATAAAGAATAAACACCATCATATAAGAAATAATAAAGGTTAAATTGTGTAACAGAAAACCAATTTAAAATAATTAATACTGAAATCAGTAAAATAAAAATAAGCATAAAGGGGAATTATGAAATAAACTAGGGAAAGAAATAAAAAGAATTAAAAAAGACAAAATAGAATCAATATTGAAATAATAATAAAAGAAAATATAAGAAACAAATTGGACAAAACTGAAAGAGATAACGAACTTGATTGGAAAAAAAAGTTTAAAAATATAAGTTGAGGGGACCACTCAGTGGCTCATACCTATAGTCTCGGCACTTTGGGAGGCTGAGGTGGGCAGATTGCTTGAGTTCAGGAGTTTGAGAGCAGCCTGAGAAACGTGGTGAAAACCTGTCTCTACAAAAAATACAAAAATTAGCTGGATGTGATAGTGTGCACCTGTGGTCCCAGCTACTTGAGGAAGTTGAGGGGGGAGGATTGCTCCAGCTCAGGAGGCAGAGGTTGCAGCGAGCCATGAGTACACCACTGCATTCTAGCCTGGGCAGCAGAATGAGAACTTATCTCAAAAAGAAAAAGGGAAAAAAAAAAAAAGTTGCGGGTAAGGGGATGTAGGGATTTCACTGTACTTTCTGCCCAGTTTTGCTATGAACCTAAAATTGCAAAATGGGACAGAATAAAACCTCTATAAAAGAATAAACTTTTTTTTAAAATTAAAAATAAGCTGAAAAAGGAAAATACAGTTCAAAGCCATGTAAAACAACAAATATGGTAAAAACAATGCAGTGGGGGAAAAGCTATAATTTATTTTAGGCAGAATTAGTATATCCTGAATAAAAGGAATTAGCATTGTTATGAGTGATATAGCTCAAAGTTATTGCACATGTACTTGATGGTTTACTTTGCATGTTTGTAGGATTATTTAAACTTTGTATAATCTTTTTACAAAAAATTTAAATACAGACTCTTTCAAGGTGAAAATAAAATCTGAAAAAAATAATAATTAGCTCTGATAAAAATAGATGTGATATAATTCCTTATCAGCTTTTTTTTAATTGAAGCAGTATTTTGCAACTTAGATTCCTATTCTTATCAAGTTTTGGAACTTTGGCATAACTTCATAAAATGAACAGGAAAACTTATCTTGTTGTATGGTCCGGAATAGTTTGAATAACATGAGACTATCCTAATCTTCAGTGTTGTGTTAGAATTCATATGCGAAACGTTTCAAACATAATTTGCCTTCTATTTTTTCTTCTGTACTTCCTGGCAAAGGGGATGTTTCCGTTTATACACTAACTCTTTAAACACATTTTTAATCTCCTCTAAAGCAACTGTTTTCTTCAAGTGTTTCTCTTATTTGGTCAGTTTTAAAAATTTGTATTTTGCTAACTATATTTTTCCTCTAAATTACAAAAATATTTCCATAAAGGACACTATTTTCTTACATGAATACGAGTTAAAATTTCAAATGTATTTGTCCTTTTCTGTTTCTTGCTAGCTCTTATTCTTTATTTTTTTAAATTTATTTTCTTTCTTTCTTTCTTTCTTTCTTTCTTTTTTTTTTTTAGTAGAGACGAGGTTTCACCGTGTTAGCCAGGATGGTCTTGATCTCCTGACCTCCGTGATCTGCCTGCCTCAGCCTCCCAAAGTGCTGGGATTACAGGCTTGAGCCACTGTGCCCCATGCTTTTATTCTTATCTAAAACTCTGCACTTTCCTTGTCTAGATTCAGAGCCCCTGAGAAGCACTTTCCTTTGGCTTTTGAGGACATACTGCACCATTCTTCAGATTCGAGTCAAGTGAACACTTTCTCCCTGTCTGCAATGTGGGATTAAGACAATTCAGGAATTTGCTATATTTTTGTGTCTGTGTACTATAAGCTATGAGAAGTCACACGACTGGCAAAATTGTGTACCAATACTGGACACTTCCAAAATGGGAACTTTAATAGCGTTTATTAGTGACACTAGAAAACACTTTGCTAGACAAACATAGGAAGCAAAGCCAAATGCCAGAAGAGGATCTTGAAGTGACATCTCCAAACATCAGCTCTATACTACCCCTGTTGATAATCATTTTTTAAATTAAGAAAGTGTTTTTTGTTTCAGGTTGTTACGGTAAAAGAGGGCATCTCTATTGTACTTTGTACTATGGAGGAAAATAAACCTGGTGTATGAGCGCTTTGTCTTTAAATGGAGATTTTATAATGCCTGTTTCCGTTTTCCAGAGTCATCATGATGTCAGTGATGTCGTTACTCGGTCAGTGATGTCATTACTCAAGTTACTTTGGGTTTTTCATGTTTTACAGGAACCTCAGGGAATCTGTAGTTATCAAAGGGGTGATAATAACAGTGACAGTATTCCTTTGTAGCAAACTGTATTATTAAACAAACAGTAACAGCAACAGCTACCATTACAAAATGGTTTATTTATTGGAAAGTAAACATTAGCTCTACTGTGGGAGTTTAAAAATCCTTCATGGTAACTTACTAATTAATCAATCTTCTGTATATTCAGACATGATAATTCATTAAAATAGGGCCAGCAATGTTAAAAGCATTTTCTTACATCTAAATGATTTTGGATACACTTTATAGCTGAGCTCTCATTCTTTTATCATCCACTATTTGAATACAAAGGGAAAAAAGTGGATTATTTTATTAATTCTAAATCCTCATGCAAACAATCAGACAATTGAGCAAATTGACTTGCAAACATATACACAGAAAACTACTAAAGTTCCCCTGCTACAGCACACGGTTTAGATTGCTTCTATACTTTTGTGAATTTAACAGTGAGGGAAAAGTTCTAATCTAGTAAAAAGGGGATGGGTTATAGAAATTTTCGATTCTAAATAAATTTTAATCACCAACTGTCAAAATGTCATTTGCTTATAATGAGCCCTTGTATTTTTCTCTAAAAAACTGAAAATAAGACATATAGAGGATAGAAAAGTCCCTGCCCATTACTGAGACATTTTTCTAATAACCAGAATATGTACCTCACAGAAAAAAAAAAAAAAAAAAAAAAAAAAGAAGGAATGGTAGCTTACACTGTTCTTTGTTGGAAACAGGAAGAAAAAAAGTAGATTGTCTAAATATAGTCTAGTGATTCATTAGCATATTAATTTGCTTTGCTTTCCCAGTTCTAGAAGTGAGGGAGAGGGAGAAGAAAGGAAAGAATGGGGGAGGAAACGAGAATGCAGTGGAGGGAGGAGAGGAAAGAAGAAAAGGAAAGAGAGGAAGAGAGAACGGGAAGGCAAAAGGAGGGCATTGGAGAAAGAAGAGAGAAGGCCAGAGGGAAAGAAGAGGGGGCAGCAGGAAAGTAAAGAGAGGAGAAGGAAGGGAAGATAAAGGGAGGGGGAAAAAGGGAGGAGAGATAATTTTGTGTGTGCTCTGTTTTTTATATTTTCCCCTGTCCCTATAGGGAAGATGCTGTGTTCCTTGGCAGAAATTGCTTAAGGCAAATCTCCTGACCTGGCATTTGAGAAAGTTTTGTTACATTATATTTGTTATCCCCAAAGGGAAGTTTGGAAAGAGTGTTTGAGTATGCAGGGCCCCAGGGATAGGGCGAGGGGAAAGGAGAGTCAGGAGGGCCTAGAGAAAGAAGCAATTGGCCCCTCCCATATGGGAACTTCCCAGTACCCTGTGTAAAGAAGAGAGTGCCAATAATGACTCAGAGTAAATTTCCCTCCTAAGAAGTCAGACGTGAGCTCTGAAGTTTTACTTAACTAAAAAAAAAAAAAAAAAAGTTTTTTGCGAAATTTTCTATTTACTCTAGTTTGAGACTGCAGCTTTTTACTATTTCTTCCCTAACTTGTCCCTCAAGTTGAAGTTTTTCCTTTCATTTCTAGAGGCCACTCTCCATAATGGGACCAGAATCAGCCACCAAGCAGTGGCCCTATATTTAATCTCATCACTCATAAAATGAGTTAGGGAAGAAAAAGAGTGTTGCCAGAATAAGCTGTTGTGATATGGACCGAGGACCCATCTTTAGAGTGTCATGATCGGACTCAGAGTGCAGCCTTGGATTCTTACAGAAAGAGTTTGCTGCTCTGAATTTAATTTGGTTAATGATCCAGCAAGCGCCCATTTTAGTCTACTAAATGCTAGGCAAAGGCCAAACTACGACAAAAAGGCCCCAAAGAATAAGAATAAAGTTTATGGTTCAAGATTACCTTTTGGGAGAACAAAACTTCCCCCTATTTCCAATCATCAATTTTTTATAAAATAAACTAAATCTTAATTAAAAACAAAAGAACCAATTCAATAGATATTTATTTAGCTCCATACACAGGCAGAGCTCTGAGGAGAATAAAATCATTCTTTTCCTCTCAGAAACGTATCATGTTGTGAGCGGGATGACATACCTGGAAATTAATAGACAACTCAGAATTGTACAACAGCTTATTCTGGCAACCTTTACTGCACATTCTCCATAGACTAGCCAGAAATACTCCAGGATCAGTGATCTCTTTTTGTTCCAGATCACAAAAGGGAGGGATAACAGCAGATGATGTTTGATGTCAGTGGTGGAGTCTTTTGAAATGACTGGTTTCTGTTTAGCCACAGGGCAGAAAGCCTAATCATAGTTAGCGATGGAGCAGTTACGTGTTGCACCTCCTATCCTGTCATGGCCAAAAACTTAGTTTTCAGGTTTATTCTGGGGTCCCCTTGGCCAAGAGAGTGTCCGTTCAGTTGATATAGGGGATTAAGATTTTATTTTTATTCCTCAAATGCAACAAATTTTAAGAGAGAAATAAATTTATAAAACATAAGAAATAGAAGTATAGCTTAGACCCCCAAGCAAGTTCTTTAAAGGCGTCTAAGTTAAACAATAGTTTTTAAGATAATATTTTGATGAAATTGTTTTTAATCATATTATTACGAGATTTTAGAAGAAGCAGATCATGTGAAAACAAAACCTTGGTATGTCCATATCTATCTCTATCTCTAAATCTATAGTCAGTCTTTAAAAGAGTGACACAAAAATGACACAAAAATGACACAGACCCACTCTCTGGTTCACTCCCCATATATCAGAGCCTGGTAATCTTCCAAAGTTTTTATAGCATAAGGCATACACAGAATAGATCCAAAAAAAAAAAAAAGTATGTCTTCTGAAATTCCCTGAATGGATTCAAATTTTTATTCTTCCAGGTTAATCAATTGGTGGTCTACTTACTTTATAGGATTATTGTAAGGATACAATTGATAAAATGAAATATGTTTTCTTTTCACTGGTCAATTACTTGTATTAAAGTAATTTCATGGACTTTATCTCCCCTCTTGGAAACTGGAGAGTAGCACTTTTTGTCTGGTTAATAAAGATTTTAAAAAAGAGAATATGTGATTTTTGACTCTGTGTTATGGTACCTACGGCTTTCTACATGCATGATTTTATCATCACAGTAATCTTGGGAAGAAGGTATTGTTAAGTTCATTTTATAAACAGGAGACTGAACCTCCACAAGGATTAAGTGAATTTCTCAGGGTTATACAACAAACACTTCATAGAAATGATTAAATAACACTTTTCTTGATTTGTTGTGGGTTACTAAACAAAGCATAGGTGTGCATAAGTCATTCAATTATTCAGGCACAATCTCCACCCTTAGTTCTAATATCAAAAGTCTTTGCTCTTAGTTTTTAATAACTACAAGGATAGTCACTGAAAGATTCAAGCTCAGGAATCAGCCTAAAGAGGTAATCAAAGTAGAACGATAGTTCACAATCTTAAAGGAATAATTTGCATTAATGGAGTTTGCCAGCCTAGATTCCACTTGAAACTTCAAATCTTCTTTCTTCTTTGTCTTGTTAACTGTCCAGATTTATTTCTTAGTTTTTTTTTAAACTCACATATTAGGCAATGGGGTGTATTCTGGAATTGAGAGCCTATTTTAAACTTTTAACTAAGAAATTTGGCCATCAGACTAAAAATCCTCAGTGTATTTGACCATGGGTACTGTCTCAAAAATCCAGAGCTCAAAGTGAAGAAGTAAGGCAAAATTTGGAATTCAGCTCTAGGACAAACTCATCAATTCAGGTGCCAGAAATGTAAACAGTTAAAGGACAAGGAAGTGTATATTCACCTGAGTCTAAAGAGCAAAGTTGCTTCTGGAAAGAAGCCCTCACTGGAGGTGCTGGCATTTGACATGTTGGGCAGGCGCACATGTTGGTTAAATTTCTGACAGTGGCTGGAGATTACAGATTGGCTAGTGGGAAGTAAAGTACGTTTGTAAATTCTCCACTGGGTGGAGTCTGAGCAGTTCTATGAATCTCTTACCCTAAGATCTAGCCTGAACATTGGCAAAAACTTCTTGAGAGGTTCCTTGAGAGGTTCTGGGAGCTGAGCACCCCACGGGAATCCTAGGTAAGCTCAAAGTGCTGATAAAAACTCGCTACCCTAATGTTTACTCTGTGTTTTTTCCAAATGGAACTTCTCTCAGCTAAAATATTTGTCATAGTCTTTTAAAGGTTTATTTTCTGTTGCTCTCTTTTTTTTTTTTCATATTCTTTTCATAAATAAAAATGGTATGACCTTCCTAAAGGCCCCACCTTTAAAAATGGGTTAAATGAAGAGATCTTTACCAATGTAATGGAAAAGAACTGATGTCCATAGTGTACTGCAGCGCATCTACTGAATATGGATACATTTGACAAATCAAAGTTAGTCCTATTCTTACTTGAGTTTAAACAGTAAGATTAGGTCAAACTCCAGATGTGGGAAAGATATTCTTAAACAGACTTTAAGTCTGCTGTTTCCTGGTAACTTTAATTGTCTTCTTATGCTGCCACATGTCATATTAAATATTTATTTAGAGAAGTGAAAATGCCTATTTCTTGCACAGAGTTTCTTCCCCTTTCATTTTATGAAACTGTCATTTCCCTAAGAAGAGATAGTTGATACACTTTTAAAAATATACTATATTTTCTTTTTTCTTTTGAGGCGGTGTTACTTAGTAGTAACATTGAAGCAAATGTATTGATTTTATTAATGTGCTCAGCAAGTAATTCATATCCTAGATATGAAATATACACTTGTAACAGAGTAATGTTACCCATTTCTCAATGATATGCTTAAAGAATCTTGCTCAATAGGTATATTGTTTTTCCTTTTTTCTTTATTAAAGAAAAACTACACACTTTCTAGACATATTTTTAAGTCAGGTTCTAAACTTTGAACTCCTACGTAAAATTCGCTCTTTTCAGGCATGAATGTGAAACTGTGTAAAGATTAACTATTGGGCACTCACAGTTATTTATTTAACTATTTAGCCCTAGATAGTGGGTGACTAGGAGATTCTGAATTCTGTGATTTCCTTAAAATCAATCAGTTTTTAATTATTATACAAGTTTTTTTTACTTTAAAGTTGTAGCTGTCTGAACAAAATTGTGAAAACACAATTTCCAAACCTAAGTTGAGGGCACATTGGTGCTGTCTATCAGAAGGTATTGATAATTTTTTTAAATTACAAACTATTATCTTTTTATAAAAGACCTAATGCCATTTGAGCTTAACCACAATCCTTTGAAGAAAGTAGAATTTAACTTTAAATAGCATTGACAGAGCAGTTAGGTGACAAACAGAGCCTGAGACCATACGGTATGTATGTCCCCGCTTCTTGACAAAATTAACACTAAATATGTAAAATTTGAAAAATTCGTAAAATATGTAAAAGCTGAAGTTTTTAATGGCATAACATTATGGCTTGTGAACACTAATTGTCTTAGCTGATGAGGTGAATGCAGAATTAAGCAGCAATTAGTATGAGTGAATAAATTGCACCCTTAGAGTGAGTGCACTATGCTACCCTGGGAACTATAAACTATATTTAAGTCCATGCGAAGTTGTGCATACTGGTGGAGTGGGGCAGGGTGCACTCGTTTCGGAAATACTATGCCCATCAAGTATCTCAAGGTACCCCAGGTGTGACAGGCTCAGAAGCAGAACTAGCCACTTTAACTTTTGCCTGGCTGAGGCTGGACTGGGAAGGATGGATTCAGAAGGGTAAATCAATTCATACATACCTTGTGGTCCTTTGCAGACTGAGTGTAGGACTGAAAAAAGAAGCCAAAGAAAAAGGGAATGAGCTGAAGAAATAAACACACACACACACACACACACACACACACACACACACCAGGAAGCTACATGCAAAAAAATCATAATAATAATAAAGTGAAAGGTTCAAGGCTCCTAGTAGGAATTGTGCTATGTGCATTGCACTCATGGGCCTTGCCAAAGACCAACACCATGGACTCAGCATCTCCGGCACAGTTAAGTACCATACAGTGCACTCTGCTGTCCTTTTAGTCCATTTGTGTTTCTACTCTCTCTGTGCCAGGGTTTCATCTCAAAATGGAGGAAAAGGATTCTGATTCCTCAAGATTATTAGAAGGATTAAATAAGATACAGATAGAAAGAGGCTAATGAGTATCATTTTTAAAATAAAGAAAGCTGAATTTTATTCAAAATATGTTGGTAACAAACTAATCTCCTTATTTAAGTAACCCCACTTAGAGTTGAAAGTCACCTCCAACGAACTCAAAGGGCTGACCTCCCAAAGAAAGTTGCAAATATAAAGCAAGCTCTCTTGACTCTGAATTTCATTAGTTTGCCTAGGTCTTTCACATACAGTCAGAATGAGAGAGGGTGTGCATCTAGTCATATGTCATTATGTCAAATAATTCATCAACCAATTTTTGTTTATTCTCTCAAACTGCCACTTTGGCGGCAGGGGTACTCTGCCTAAATGAGGTGGCTATAAAGATAAATTAAACGTGATTCAGGCCCCCAGGCAGAGTTCAGTTCAATAGGGTAGAACAACAACTCAGTCCAGCTACCATAAGTAACATGTTTGCAGTAAGATTAATTTGATAGTAAGACAGAAAAGCATCTCAGGGAATTTTAGGAATAGACAAGAAAATTGATTCCCTGCAGTCTTGCACACAGTATGTGGCATGAAGGATTCAATGACTCTCAAGATGGGCTTGTCCTGTCACCTTTTCAGGAGACATAGCTATTGAATACCCTGCCATTGTGTAACTAAGTGACTCTCACTTGCTGCTGGAATCACTTCATGATTTTCACGCTTTAACAATCAGTGGTTCTGTTTTACCTTGAAAAATGAGTCATCCCATGACAATATTCCTCGTAGACCCTAGCATTTCATAGCTTCTATCTATGATTATTTTAAATTCTTGCTCCTGTATCTAACTGAATGAATAAGCACACCTCACAGCTCAGATTCCTGAAAGAATTTTATTATATGCTCAGCTAAACATCATCACTGTTTGGTTAGAGCTTTTATAGCAAATAACTCACAGATCTTTGATGAAGCTACAATATCTTTAGTGGGTAAGTGTCCAACAGAGGTCTAATAAACTATGACCAGGCAATTGATAATGCCAAGTGGTAGAGACACAGTCATAACTCTTTAAAATGCAGGTTCCTTTATCAGAAAGCTATAGGTGGGACCCATTTAGAATCAAGTTTTAGGCATAGCAAGTGTTTTTGATCTTTCCTATCCATACATGTGTTCAAATAAATATAGAACCTGGTAGAATTATCATAAGTAAAGCTTATATCTTAATTATTATTGGTGTTCAGAGGAAGACAGGCTACTTTTACCCAAGACATTGTAACAAGCCTCATGAAAAATTATTTGAGTTAGGGCTTTGAAGGATGGCTAGAATCCAGACAAGTTGAAGGGGAGCAAAACACTTTAGGCAAAGGAAATGACATAAGAAAAATCACAGAAATAGAAAATTTTATGTGGAGGGCAAATAATACTTATGGTCAGATATTGAAAGCACCATTCATCAATGTTGAAATCATACGCTTTTGTACAGAACCATGGATTGAAGCAGTTAGGAGTCATGACTGATATCAAAGTAAAAACCATGCAATGGTGAAGCTTAGTATCTTTGTCTAGGAATATAAAAGATGGCTTATCAGTGGAGACCATTTACAACTGAGAAAGGAAGAAGCCCAAAAAATACAAGAATGAAAATTGAGAGTGCAGGAAGAATGTCTGTTTTACTGGCATTACGTAACACTCAGATATGCATCTCTTTATTGTCAAACACTATGTGTGTTAGTGAAGATAAAAGAGGAAGAGAGACAGAAGAACAGAGACTGAATTGAATTCTAGAGCTTTAGTTCTGTTTTAGTTTTGGCTCCCAGGGGTTCTAGGCATTGAGAACAGCCTGAATTGAAAAATATTAAACATATATTGTGATCCAATATTCCCCTATAACATGGACTCAGATATCCAATGACCACCTTGACATTTCTACCTGCAGTTTCAATACTTGTTGCCCAGGATGGAGTGCAGGATGCAATTAGCTCACTGCAACCTCAAACTCCTGGTCTCCTGCCTCATCCTCCTCTGTAGCTAGGACCACAGGTACATGCCAGCACACCTGTTTGTTTGTTGAGATGAGCTCTTGCTAAGTTGCCCAATCTGGCCTCAAACTCCAGGCTTCAAGCAATCTTCTGCCTCAGCCTCCCAGTGCTGTGGTAACAGGTGTGAACCAACACACTCAGCCCACTAAACTGAATTTCAATTTCCTTCCTCAAAATTTTTATTCCCCATGTATTTTTATTTCATCATATTTCACATATTTGCCCATATCCCAAAGATAGAAGAAAGCACCTTTTGTGTCCTTACTAGAAGTAATCTATCAGCCAATCCTATCTACTTTTTCTCCAAATTTCTCACAAATCCACACTCTTCTCTCTACCTTTGCCCTCATCACCAAATTTAATTCACCACCTTTCTCTCCTGAGCTATTGCATTAGCCTTAATCGATCTCCCTTTTCAACTCTTAAAACTCATTATAGAGCAAAGTGATTTTCATTTAATATAAAATTAGATCACATTACTTTTCTACTCAAAACTCTCCAATGGTTTCCCACTAAACTTAGAAAAAATTTAAATTTCATTCTGGCTCCCAAATTTCTTTATGATTACCTTCTGCCTCTGCTTTTCACACATCACAGTTCGTTATCCCTCCTTCTCTGTTCTTCCTTCCCTAGTGCATTTAGTTGAACAAGCTAAGCCCATTTTCACCCCAGAACCTTTGTACTTATTGCCATGTTCCTCCAGGTTCAGATCTTCACATGATGTAGAAATGCTCATCTATCACTTTCTCAGAAAGAATAACATGACCCTCTAAGGTAGCTCTCCCATGCTCCAGTGGAAGCTACTTTAAAGGTTCTACCTTAAAGAGCTACCTTAGAGGGTCATGTTCATCTTTCTGAGAAAGTCACACTCCAGTGACTGTGTCCCATTACTCTGCTGTCCCATTACTCATAGCTCTTAAATCTGAAACTACATTGTTTTTCTATTCTTCCACTAAAAATAAACCGTACGAGGGTTGGCACTAATGCACCATCTCTTATATTGCTGTCCTGCCAATGCTCGGAGCCACATGGTAGGTACCAAATAAATATTTGTTGAAGAGTAAATAAATAAATTAAATTAAGTCAGCAAAACTATATGTAAATCTAACTAGCCCAAAGAAATTTTATTTCCTGTGCTATCATTCTTGTTCAATTTCAAAAAAAAAAAAAAAAAAAAAAGCTAAACTTAGGGAAAATAAAAACAAACAAACAAGCTTGGGTGAAATTTTAAAAATATGTTTTTAAATCTCCATTGTCATATATTCTTTTCCAAAAAGGAAATGTGGCATGATGATTAAACAGAGTATAGTATGGTTTCAAGAAACATCACACAGTCCTGTTTGTTGTAAGATAATACATATGGTGTTGACAAAGAAGAAATTTATAATTATTAACAGCACCAGGTGAATGAATCTCTTTGGTATTCATATGAACAAAATGCTAACACTTTAAGTAAAATTACCCTTTCCATGAATATGATTTTCACTCACAACAAATAATTTTGTTCAGGTTCAATATGCCCACAGTTTTAAAATCAAGATCTAAGAAACACTGGGGGTGGGACAGTGGAGTTGGGATACAGAGAAAGACAAGCTAAGTGGGACGCTGCTTTTCTACACTTTAACAAAGATCATCCTTACCATTTCCTCCTCATAAGATACCTACAGGAAAAGTTTATGATATTATATATGTTTGGAAGCCACAAATGACATATTTCTAGATAATAAGAATGGAATGAGCTAATGTTTAGTGAGAACTTACTTTCTATTATCTAATTTAGTTCTTTTAATATCTCTAAGTTACTATTATTTTCTTTCTTTTTTTTTTTTGAGATGCAGTCTTGCTCTGTTACTCAGGCTAGAGCACAGTAGTGCAATCCCAGCTCACTGCAACCTCAACCTCTTGGGTTCAAGCGATTCTCCTGCCTCAGCCTCCTGAGTAGCTGAGATTACAGGTGCCTGCCACCACACCCAGCTAATTTTTGTATTTTTTAAGGACAGATGGGGTTTCACCATATTGGCCAGGCTGGTCTCGAACTCCTGACTTCAAGTGATCCCCCCACCTCAGCCTCCCAAAGTGCTGGGATTACAAGCATGAGCCACCGCGCCTGGCCTATTTTCTTTTCTTTTTCTTTTTTCTTTTTTTTTTTTTTACAAGAGAAAAAGTCATTCATGGGGTTTAATGCTGGTTGGTTAAGTATATTATTTCTGAGGTTGAGAAAAAGGAAGTCTTAGTGAAAACAAAAGGTATATTACCTAAAAGGATCGTTTTCTGCAGGAAAATGATTGTGGCTAGATTATGTTTTATTATTCTATTTCAGTTTAAGAGAACAACTTGTAATGGAGCATTCATCTCTTGAGCTGCCGGCTGACACAGTGCAGCGCATTGCGGCTCAACTCAAATGCCACCCAACGGATGAAAGAGTCGCTCTCTACCTAGATGAGGAAGATAAGCTGAGGCACTTCAGAGAGTGCTTTTATATTCCCAAAATGCAAGATCTGCCTCCAAGTAAGAACACTGGGAAGGTTTTTTAAATGGATTTATTGATTTATTTATTTTTGCTACTGCATGTGTTCATTATAATCTTTGAAAATCATTGTTCTATTACATAATAGAGCTGTTGCAATTATGTTTGAAAAACAAAAGGTCCCTTTTGCTCTCAATCAACCTGTCAACCAACCTTAGCCTCAAATTCTCTGTTTTCTCTCCTCCTCTGAAAATACATACAGGGTACTTATACTGACAACTACTTCTCTGAACAATCGAGTGACTGATTGAAAATTATAGGCAGATACATTTATTTGTTCTCTAAGCACTTGGGATTCAAAGCAATTCTTTTAGAATACAATGTTAGAATAGCTCTTATATTGTGCCACTTAGTTTATGATAATGTGATGTTTGTCTTAGAGATAATATTATTCTGTGACCTGGATATAATAGGAGGGATGTTATATGAATAGCCATCTTTGCATGCTCTAAAGATGGCGAGGGTAAGAGTCACCAAGAAAAGAAACAATGAATGCCCAATAAATACATACTGGATTTTAAAATAATATAGTAATCTGACTCTGTTCTGGGTTTAGGGAAGTTATTTAAAAATAAAAAAACATAAGTAGCAAAGGTATAACAATAAAAAGAAATTCATCAGATTTAGCTTTATTCCATTTTACATTAATAAAAAAAAAAGTTCCCAGGTTGAATGGAATTAGTCCACCAAACTAGGTTTCACATGCTTTATAATAGTCTGATTTCATTTTATTCAGATTAAATGAAGTGCAATTTTGGGTACAGTACTCAGGATCCATGAAGACCAGCTAATAACATTTTAGGATGTCTGGTTCATATAACACTAATATATACTATGTAACAGATGTTAAAACACCTATTCATCTTCGACTATGTACCTAGCAAACTATAGAACTCTGGAAGGATGAAAGAAGAGAAATACCTGTATCCAACCTAAAATTGCATATTATTGATTGAGGGAGACATTGATAGAAATGACAGCTAGAAGAGACCAAATAAAACAAGGCTGTAAGTGAAGTGATCTGAGACAACAGAAGAAAAATCTAGGTCATTCTAGAATCTGAAATTAAAAAGACATTTTGATTTGAATCTTAAGAGATAAAATACTGCTAATGAGTGAATTGTGAGGAAAACAAATTTAGGAAAGGAATTCTTAGGGAAATGGGAGGTAAGGGGCTTGGTGATATGTGCATCACACAATGTGGAAAACTTTAGAAATAGCGAGGACCCACATGAGTCAAGTCAGGTCTGGTTGATAGTGGCCCTGCCCTGATGTGCTCTCTGGCCCACAGGACTCCTATACTGAATCAGAATCCAGTTTAAAAATAGCATTGTACCTCACTAATCACCAGCAAAATGTACGTCGAAACCACAGGGAGCTATCACCTCACACCCTTTCCTCTGAGTACTATTAAAAAGTGCAGGATATAAATATTGGGTAGGATATAGACTGATTGGAACCCTTTTGCACTGTTAGCATGAATGTAAAATGGTGCAGTCATTCTAGGAAAGAGTATGTCAGTTTCCTCAAAAACTGAAGAATAGAATTACCATATGATCCAGCAATCTCATTTCTGGATATATTGCCAAAAGAATTAAAAGCAAGATCCCCAAAATATATTAGTATAATCATGTTCATAATAGCATTATTCATGATAGCCAAAAGGTGGAAGTAGAATTAACCCACATGTCCATCAATGTATGAAAAGACAAGCAAAATGTGTGTGTGTGTGTCTATGTGTATATATGTGTGTGTGTGTGTGTGTGTGTGTGTGTGTGATGAAGCCTTATTAAGTTTTAAAAAGAAAGGAAATTATGATGCGTGCTACATGGTTCACATGCATGAACCATGAGGACATCATGCCAAGTGAAATAATCCAGATGCAAAATGAAATATCCTGGATAATTCCAATTATACCAAGTACCTAGATTAGTCAGATTCACAGAAACAGAAAGCAGAATGGTAGTTGTCACAAGCTTGGAGAGGGAGAAATGGGGAGTTATTCTTTAATGGGTATAAAATTTCAATTTTGCAAGGGTGAAAAATTCTGGAGATTGATTGCACAACAATGTGAATGTACTTAACCGTACTTAACTGAATTGTATACTTAAAATTGTTAAGAGGGTACATTTTAGGTGTATTTTAGCACAGTATTTTTAATACTTATCAAAAATAAAACTGTTTCCCCCTTAGGAAAAAAGCAGCTTTGTACATATAATCACCTCTACTATACTCGAGTTGACTTAGTATCCTAATTATAGGTGTAATATTGATTTTGATCAGTTATCCAATAGAAACTACCTCTGAAAGATTACAACCTTGGATAATTCATTGCTGATTCTTAAAGAGAAGAAATTGAAATTGATTTAAGAAAGAATTTAAATAATTTGCTTGTTTAAAAAAATATAGTTTTGCTGGACAAAGTGGCTCACACCTGTAATCCCAGCACTTAGGGAGGCTGAGGCTGGAGGGTCACTTGAGTCTAGAAGTTTGATACCAGCCTGGGCAACATAACAAAATCCCATCTCTACTAATGATACAAAAATTAATTAGGCATGATTGTATGTACCTATAGTCACAGTTACTCCAGAGGCTGAAGTGGGAGGATCACCTGAGCAGTGGTGTGATCTCAGCTCACCACAGCCTCGATCTCTCAAGCTGAAGTGATCCTCCCACCTTAGCCCCCAGAGTAGCTGGGACTATAGGTGCATGCCACCACACCTGGCTAATTTCTGCATAATTTGTTGAGGTGGGGTTTTGCTATGTTGGCCAGGCTGATCACAAACTCCTGGACTCAAGCAGTCCTCCTGCCTCAGCTTCCCAAAATGCTGGGATTACAGGTGTAAGCCACCAGGCCAGGCAGGATTAGCAGTTTTAAGAATATTTTCTCATTAGATAATAAGAAAATTATTCCATTCTTGTTTGAATTTGCAATTCTTAGACAACCTTTGGAGATAGTTTGCATAAACTCCTTGGCCAGTGCTTTTCTTTTTGTCTTAAGTTGCTCTTAATGTATAAATTTAATTTAAAACTAAAATACATATAAGTAGCAATTTTAAAATTACTTTTTCTCTTAAGGATATAAACTCCTTCTCTCATGCATCTTAGGGATTTTAAGTGAAAACATCCAGTCTATATAGCAGGCTAATAGCAGAACCAGAAATGGATTCCAAATATTGTGACTGCTAGCCCAGGTCTCTTGACTCAATCCTGCTTTTGCTTTTTTTAAAATTGCTCAATTGAAATATAATTTATGGACCATAAAATTCACCCATGTTAAGTATACAATTTAATAATTTTTAGTAAGTGCACAAGATTACACTTACCATCATAATCCAATTTTAGAACATTTCTTCATTCCTCTTTTTTATCTTTAGCCTAGGCAACCAGTAATCTACTGAATTTGCCATTATTTTGACCTGTATGGAAAATTATTAACTTAAAGAAATTTTTTACTTGTAAACTGTATTCTGAAAATTAAAAAAAAAAAAAAAAAGCTAGTGCTCCTTTCACTATTCTGTTCATAGTCAAATAATCCTCAACTTCCATCTTACCACATATCCAGGAAAGAGATCAGTAAGTTGACAATCAACTATAGTAGACTTTAGTAAGTAGGTAAATTTAAAGTTATCCAAACAAGATCATCTGTTACTTTACCCATGTAATTATTTGGCCTCAGATATAACTGGGATAACAAAATAGTCTGCAGGGCTTCCATATAACATAATAGAGAGCCTCTTAAACAAAACTGTTTGGAGGCTTAGAAGGCTGCGACAGATATGAGGTATCAGTGCATCAAACATAGGAAAGCATACTTTTCTCTATAAACTAGAATTCTTTATTCAACAACAGATAAAGATATGTTAAATAAAAGATTTTATCCAGCTATAAAAGGACATGTATTTATAACTAATTTCAATAATTGATAAATCCCTAATTTTCATAAGAAAAGCAATTAAGTGTATTCCTTAGTTAGAAGTTTCATATTACAGACATTGCAACTTTTTTTTTTTTTTTTTTTTTTTTAGATAAGGTCTTGTTCTGCCTCTCTCTGTCAACTAGGCCGGAGTGTAGTGGTGCAATTTTGTCTCACAACAACCTCCACCCCACTGAGCTCAAGGAATCCTCCCTCCTCACCCCACATCCCAACTAGGTGGGACCACAGATGCATGCCACTACACCTGGCTAAGTTTTTATATTTTTGGTGGAGATAGGGTTTCACCATGTTGCCGAGGCTGGTCTCAGACTCCTGAGCTCAAGTGATCTGCCGATCTCAGCCTCCAAAGTGTTGGGATTACAGGTAGCCACAGCACCTGGCCAACATCACAAACTTTTCATGTTACTTGAATTCTGCATTTTAGTGGGCATATTTCTTAACTTGTAATCTCATTTGCATTGGACTGTCTGCTCCCTGAATGTAGGAACTGTCTTCTTTCTCTGTGAATGAATGGGAGTCACCTAGGCAGATCTTAGAGCAGAGTGAGGTCCAATCACAAAGAAGGAACAGCATTTGCAAACATGCAAGAGAAAACATAGTTGCTTTGATCCATAAAAATAGTTTTACATGGTCAAAGTATGTCAAGTAAAAAGCTGGGTGTGGGTAAATAGTAAATAATAAGGTATGGAATAGGGAATGCAGGGTACTAGGATAATTGGTATAATAGGGTGGATAGTAAATGAGTGCTTCAGACTAGCAGTAAGTCTGAAGAAGTAAATGTAATAGAAGTGGATTAAAAGGAAAATATTCGATAAATGTATGAAATACTTATTAAATAAACCTGATTTAGTAGTAGGAGAGACATAGCATGAGCCATACTCTCTGGTTTATGTGAATAGTGGTGATATTAACTGATACAATTAACTCATTTTGGGAGTGATTCATTGAAAGAGCAACTAGCTTTTTCTCTGTTTATCTCTTGCTGCTCTGTCACCTGTGGCCTTGCCCTGCAAGTCCAAGAAGGTGGCAGTTGTTACAAGCAGTGAGAAGCAAACAGGGACAAAGAAGAAAAGACAAATATGTGTGTGCACTCTCCCTTGAGAAAGGTTTCAGAGGTTGCCTCGTGACCTGTTCACCTAAGCCCCCTGGGCCAGTATTTGGTCATGGCCTTGCCTATCTGCAAAGAAGACTGAGTGTAAAATACAGTTTTTGTTATCAGTGGCCACATGCAAAGCTAACAATTCTATTTCTGTAAAGGAAAAATGAAATGGCACTTAGGGTACAGCTAGCAGTTGAGTTTAGTTAGAAGGTAGAAATGTAACAATCATCAGCATTTAGATAATAGTTGAAACTGTGATGATATTATCTAGGCATCATACCTAAGTGAGAAGAAAGTGGTGGAAACAAAATCTTAAGCATTGACAAAGAACTCTAGAAAGAGACATAGAAGAACAAGGAAAATGTAGTATTCTAAAACCAAGGGAAGTGACACATTCAAAGAAATCAGAGGGCTTGCCATCATCAGCTATCACAGAGACTGTATAAGCCTTTCACTTTAGCAGTTAGGAGAGCTTTATTAAATTGCCTTAACTTTAACAGCTTCACTGGAATGACAGGGAGGGAAACTATTTATTTCTAGGTGTCATTGAAGGAGTAAAGTATTAGAAATGAGATTTTTAGACTTCTTTTCCCAAAAAACCTTGCTATAAAAGGAAACATAGCAAGGAACAAAAGGAAATGAATGAATGCTTTTTTTAAGGAAGGTAGGGGCTTGAATATGATTATGCATTGAGAAGAAGGTATGGGAAAAAGAGAAACAGACAGGCAGATAACAGAGGTAAACACTATTTTCAGCCAAGCAGAGGCCATACTGGATCTGTTGTCTATTTCCACCTTTTTCAGCTCATGGAACCCAATAGTCTAAGATAATGCAAATTGCTGAAGACCACCTTTGCCTACTCTCTAAAGATATATTGGCACCAATGTCTAAGGTCAACATTAGACAGATTGAGGTTTTACAAAGAAATCTCAAGGTACCAACCAACTGTTCCATATTTTTGGCAATGTGATACCAGGCATACTTCAGCCATAGAACAAAGGACTGGGAATAGAAAGATTCTTAACAGGAGAGCACACTTTCACTTTGCTGGGACAATGTTTGGTCTTTTGTGTCTTGTCTTGGGAATTCTTTCCTCAAGGGATTTTATCCACAAAGGTGTGGAAAATCTCTTTTGGAATCCTCAAAATACAAAGCGTTTCTCCCTCAGATGCCATACCACCCACCAATCTAGGCCTCAGAGAGAACTAATGGGTTCCAAACTAGACAAGAAGATCTAAGGAGTGTGTGCAAGTGGACCGTAGTGATCCCACATTTTTCTCCATCTTTCTCCTGAAATTTTAGGAATAATATCCAAAGTCCAAGAAGCTTGTTGGGAGCATAGCCTTGTATGGGGCATCCCTATTGGAAAAATGACATGAATATTTCCTCAGCACAATACCAGGAAATGTAATATTAAGAGGTATATAGCAACACAAAAAAATCTTCACTCACTACATTCTGAATAATAGTAAAGAGGAGAATATACTTTTTTTTTATTTAGTAAAATGCACAAATCATACATCTCTATGAATTTTACAACATGAGCACATCTGTGTAACAAGATCCTAGATCAAGAAACAGCATCGCCAGCACTTCTGGAAACTGCCTCGTATCCACTTTCAGGTACTACCACTTTAGGGTTAATCAATGTTTCTGTAGCCAGTATTTGAGTATCAGTTTCTGAAGTTTTACCTAAAATTCACTCCAAGTTCTTATTTATTTAAAGACCCAAACATGTGGATCTGGTCTAATGTATGTGAATGCCACAACTTAAACATATATTTAAAAAAATAGGTTTCAAATGAAAATATGTGTTTCCATATAGAGAGAGAAATGGAATATTTATTTGTTTGTTTGTTTATTTTTGAAACAGAGTTTCACTCTTGTTGCTCAGGCTAGAGTGCAATGATGCAGTCTTAGCTCACCGCAACCTCTACCTCCCAGGTTCCCTATTGTCTTTTCCAGAATATATTCTCCTGCCTCAGCCTCCCGAGTAGCTGGATTACAGGCATGCACCACCATACTCAGCTAATTTTGTATGTTTAGTAAAGACGGGTTTTCTCTATGTTGGTCAGGCTGATCTTGAACTCTGGACCTCAGGTGATCTGCCTGCCTCAGCCTCCCAAAGTGCTGGGATTACAGGTATAAGCCACCGTGACCGGCCTACTTTCTTTTTTAAACTAATGTCGTAGTTCAATTATTTAAGCCAAACGGTTAAAACTGGTTCTTTTTGTTCAAGTGTATGGCTCACCCCTGTAACCTAGCACTCTTTGGAAGGCTAAGCCAGGAGGGTGGCTTGAGCCAGCTTGAGTTCCTAAGCCAGGAACTCAACATCAGCCTGGGCAACATAGTGAGACCCTGTCACTGCACACCTTTTTCTGTTCATAATTCTATTTAACAAGTGCTACTGGACCACGATGTTCCCTGCATTTTATTTTTTTTAATTTCATTCTAAGATATTTTATCCCCTATTAAGAGGGATTGGTAGAAGGGTCTCTTTCCTAATGACAGAAGTGAGAAATAACTTGTTCATCAGGTGAGTTTATTATTGATATTGTTAATATTTAAATTCGCATTCCATAAAATGGAATATTTTGGCATACAGTCTGAATTTTAACACATGTATAGAATTATATAAACGCCTCTTCTTTCAGTATATGGAACAATTCCATAACCCCCAAAAGACTCCATTATGCTAGACCTTTGTAACCAATCTCTCCACTATACCTATAATCCCTGACGACCACTAATCTATTTTATATCCCTATAACTATTTTATATCCCTATTGTCTTTTCCAGAATATATGAAGAATATTGTCTTTTCCAGTATATGTGAAGAAATCATATACTGTATTCAGTCTTTAGACTGATTTCCTTTATTTAAGGAAATGCCTTTGAGATTAGCAAAGTTATGTCAATGAAGTGTTTCTTTTTATTGCTGAATAGTCTTCTACCCTAAGAATGGACTGCATTTATTCATTTGCCCACTAAAGGACATTTCAGCTGTGTCCAGCTTTGGTGATTATGAATAGCTACTATAAACATTCATGTACAGGATTTTATGTAAATGTAAATTTTTTATCTAAAATTATTTTAAGATCAGGTAGTAAATATTTCACTCTTGACAGGCCTCATGTACTCTTTCTTATTTTTATTTTTTTGAGATAGGGTCTTGCCCTGCCACCCAGGCTGGAGTGCAGTGGCATAATCACAGCTCACTGCAGCCTTGATCTCCCTGGCTCAAGTAATACTTCCATCTTTTTCTCCTGTATAGCCAGAGCTACAGGCATGCACCACCATACGAGGCTAAGTTTTTAATTTTTGTAAAGATGAGGTCTCACTGTTTTGCCTAGGCTGATCTTGAACTAGACTCAAGCAGTCCCTATTCCTTGGCCTCCTAAAGTGCTAGGATTACAGGTGTGAGCCACTTCACCTTGCCAGGCCTCATACATTCTTTCTCTCCTTTTTTCCTTTGTCCTTTCCTAGTTTTTCTTCTTCAGTTTATAAATGTAAAAACATTCTTAGCTTTCAGGCCATACAAAAACAGGTCATAGGCTTGATTTGGAACTCAATCCACAGTTTGTCAAATCCTGTTTTAGAATGCTACAAGTTGATTGCTGGATCATATTACAGGTATATTTTTAACTTTAGAAGAAACTAACAAACTTTTCCAGAGTGGCTGTACCATTTCGCATTTTGCATTGCCACCAGTAATGTGTGAGAATGTCTATTGTTCCCCATCTTCACTCCCAGTTGGTATTGTCAGGTTTTTGTTTTGTTTTGTTTTTTAGTCATATGTGTATGTAGAAGTATCTTATTTTGATATTTATGTGCATTTTACCTAATGGCTAATGAACTCAAGCATTAAACATTTCACAAGCTTATGTACCATCCATACTCTAGAGAAATGTCTCCTCAAATATTTTGACTACTTTTTTTTTAATTGGAATTTTCTTTCATTGTTGAATTTTGTTTTGGGGGAGTTTTGGAGCCTTTTTATTATTAATATTTTTAAGAGACAGTCTTGTTCCATTACCCAGGCTGGAGTGAGGTAGTACAGTCAGAGCTCACTCCATCCTTGACCATCTTGGGCTCAAGCAAATCTGCTTTAGCTTCTCGAGTAGCTGAAACCAGGCATGTGCCACTGTGCCTGGCTAATTTTAAGAGACAGGGTCTCGCTTTGTTGCCCAGGCTGGCTTCAAGAGATCCTCCCACCTTGGCCTCCCAAGGTGCTCAGATAACAGACATGAGTCATATTTTTTTTTTAAGGTTCTTTATACATTCAGGGTACAAGTTGTTTGTTAAATAAGTGATATGAAAATGTCTTCTCACAGTCTGTAGCTATCTTTCTAATCTCTTAATAGCATCTATAACAGAACAAATGATTTTAACTTTGAGGATGCACAATGTATTTATTTTTTCTTTTATGGATTCTGCATTAGGTACCATGTCTAAAAGCTTCTCACCTAACCATCAGTCCTAAAGATTTCTTTGGCCCATAATTTATTTAGAAGTATGTTGTTTTATTTCCAAGTCTTTGGACATTTTTCAGTTTTCTTTTTATTATTGATTTGTAGTTTAATTCTATTGTGGTTAGAGAACATTTGTTAAGGTTTGTTTTTGACCCAGGACAATGGTCTGTCTTAATGAATCTCCATGTGCATTTAAAAGAATATTTATTCTGCTGCTATTTGCTGGAGTGTTCTTTAAAAGCCAGTTACATTCATTTGCTTCATGCTGTTTTTCAGTTCTGGGGATTATTTGTCTACTGATAAAATGTAGACCTAGTTCCTCAGAGGACCCTGGTCACAGATTTATAGACATAATCATAAATCCCACTTAAGCACTATTCCAAATTGCTGAAACTCAATTCAATATTGCTAACAATAACAACACAACAAATAAGTCACATTAGTACCACAGTTATTAAGATTGGGACAGTTTTACAATTAGACAGTTTTTACCCAACAAATTCATATTAGATCCTTGTATTTTTCTTGGTAATACCAGAGATCCAATAATCAAATCACAAATGAAACAAACACAGCTGAAATCTTTATGCTTTCTATTACTAATTATAATACAATCAGAAACAATTTCAGGTTCACCAATCTGCAGAAACATTGTATATCTTTAGGGATGTGCTTTTCTTCTTTTTCTTTAAATTTGGAAAATAAATTCTTGGTTAAAAAAACTAAGGAATACCTAAGTTTCTCAAATGAACAATCATAGTATGTTGGAATTTTAACCTATGATTTCCAATCAGAAGAGCATTCTAATAACATCCCTAAACCCACTTGGCCTTTTAGTAGAGTAATATTTTCACATACAGATATGGAGGAAAATATGTTAAATGTAAATTCTTTTTTCTTCTCTCTATTCATTTATGTATTTATTTATTTGAGACAGGCTGTCTCTTTGTCACCTAGGCTGGAATCCAGTGGTGCCATCAAAGCTCACTGCAGCCGCAACTTCCTGGATTCAAGCAATCCTCCCACTGCAGCCTCCTGTGTAGCAGGGACCACAGGCATGCACCACCATGTGTGGTTAATTTTTTTAAATTTTTTTCCCAGGCTTGGTGTCCAGCTCCTGGGCTCGAGTGATCTGCCCACCTTGGCCTCTCAAGATGCTGAAATTACAGGCATGAGTCGCTGCACCCAGCTGAATTCTTTTCAAAACCAGTGAACCATACATTTCTTATAGAAGTTAACTTCCACAGAGATGTTTCTTCTTTTTTTTTTTTTTTTTTAATACTCCTTTACAGCCAGGCCGAAAAATTATCATCAAGATTCTAGCAATTGCTTCAACCAATCCCAGGACTTCACTTCCAAAATAGCTATTTAGCATCAAATGTGCTCTTAAATCATAGACCACAACTTTGATGAGCTTTAATTCTTAGCTGTGTCTTAGGATTTTCCTGAAATATGAAAGGTAGGAAGTCGTATTCCCTAGTTCAAGGGGAAAAAAACTAATTTAGATTCAATAGTATATAAACACAAGAAATATTTACTCCAAAAAAATTGTTATAAAGCAAAATATGTTACAAACTAATTTTTCATTCTGAACTCAAATACCTAGCTAGTAATATTGCAAAAATAAACATTAATTATGCAGAAAGAATTTTTAAAATTTTGGAATGCTGAAATTAATGAGAGGAAATACTGATACTTCAAATATTCTTTACACAGACAAGCCATTTAAAAAAATATTACAGCTTATCTTTGCTTTTTCATCAAAAGATATTGTTACTTCTAGATTTCCTCTTCAATTTGTAAAAGGAAAAGGAAAATATAGTTAATTTCTTTATTAAACTTACCCTTGATTTTCAATATGAGTTTGTTCATTGAGTGTTTGTGTATGTGTGAGTTTGGGAGTTAGAAATATGTTGAGATTTTTATTATTTTAGCTCTTGGGGCAACTGGACTGCACACTTCACCTCTGTCCTAAAGTACTCTTTTAATTTTATTACAAATGGCAAACTGTGTAATTTTCTGTATGTTTCATCCATGAAAAGTATTGGAAAGTTTTGAGTTCATACGTATTTTATTACTGAATTTTAAAATATTTAAAATGGGCTTAATTAAATCTTAAATTACAGTAAACTTATGCTGTATTAAGTTGAAGGTAAGCTACCTTCTGTGACCTTGGATAATTTAATTAAATTGAGAAGTCTCATTTTTTTTGTTGTTTACTTTTTGTTTTGTTTTTAATGAGTAAATTAAATGCTAGGACTTCTGAAGTGAGTTCACATAAGGAATTGGTTGGGGGATCTTTTTTAAGAATATGCCTATATTAGAGTCCTACACCAAAAAATCTCGACTTTCTGAGTCAAACCCAGGGACTGTGGTAGCCCAGTATCTAAGTCCTAATAAAGTACAAAATGTTCCATTTTCTAATTATATAATTAAAACAAATTATTTCAGGAGTATTATTATTACCAGTTTTAACAGTAACATATCTGTATATGTATAATATTAACATGAATGGCAGTTTATGTCATTCATACACAGACTATCTGGTACTTGTATCTAACAACGTATTTACAATTGTGGTCATGTATGGCCAATGTTGATTATGTTAATAGGATGTTCCAAGCATATATCAAGTGCTTTTTTTTGTGGAAGTCATTTTGATAGGTAATCCATATATGTAGAAGACACAAATCTTTACACAAAAGCTTTAACATAGTTGCAATTAAAATTAAAATTAGTTTTATTGGGATGCCAACAATGAATATATTAAGAGGGCATACAGGCACAACTCGCTTTATTGCACTTTGCTGTTTTGTATTATTATTTTTTTAATTTCCACTTTTATTATAGTTTCAGGAGATACGTGTGCAAGTTTGTTATATGGGTGAATTGCATGATGCCAATATTTGGAGTGCAAATGATCATTTACCCAGGTAGTGAATCTTGTACCCAATAGGTAGTATTGTTCCTACCTTTATAGCTATATGTACCAAATGTTTAGCTCTCATTTAAAAATGAGAACATATAGTATTCAGTTGTCGGATCATGAATTAATTCACTTAAGATAATGGCTTCCAGCTGCATCCATGGTGTTGCAAAGGACATGATTGCATTCTTTTTATGACTATGTAGTATTTCTTGGTCTATTTGTAGCACATGTTCTTTATTCAATCCACCACTGAAGGCCATCTAGATTAATTCCATATCTTTGCTTTTGTTAATAGTTCTGCAGTGAATCTACAAGTGCTTGTGTTCTTCTAGCAGAACAATGTGTTTTCCTTTAGGTATATACCTGGTAATGGGATTGCTGGGTCAAATAGTAGTTCTATTTTAAATCCTTTGAGAAATCTCCACGCTGCTTTCCACAGTGGCTGAACTAATTCACATTTCTACCAATGATGTACAAGTTTTTGTTTTCTTTGCAACCTTATTTTTTGATATTTTAGTAATAGCCATTCTGACTGTTGTGAGATGGTCTCTCATTGCAGTTTTGATTTGCATCTCACTAACAATTAATGATGTTGAGCATTTTTTCATATATTTGCTGGCTGCATGTATGTTTTCTTTTGAGAAGTGCCTATTCATGCTCTTTGCCCATTTTTTAATGGAGTTATTTGTTTTTTGCTTGTTGAATTGCTTAAATTCCTTATAGATTCTGGATATTAGATTTGTGCAAAGCATAGTTTTTTAACATCTTCACCCATTCTGTAGGTCTGTTTACTCTGCTGATAGTTTCTTTTGCTGTGCAAGAGCTCTTTGCTTGTTAGTTTTGGGGGTTTCTTGAAACTGCTATTGAGGACTCAATAACAAATCCTTTGTCAAGGCCACTGTCCAGAATGCTATTTCCTAGGTTTTCTTTTAGGAATTTTACAATTTTAGGCCCTACATTTTAGTCTTATCCATCTTGAGTAAATTGTATATGGTGAAAGGTAGGGGACCAGTTCCATTCTTCTGCATATTGCTGGCCAGTTATCCCAGCATCACCTATTGAATAAGAGTTCTTACCCCATTACTTGTTTTTGTTGACTTTGTCAAAGATTAGACTGTTGTAGATATGTGGCTTTATTTTGGGTTCTTTATCATGTTCCATTGGTCTATGTATATGTTTTGGTCCCAGTACCATGCTGTTTTGGTTATTGTAGCTTTATAGTTTGAAGACAGGTAATATGATGCCTTCAGCCTTGTTCTTTTTGCTTAGGATTGCTTTGGCTATTCAGGCTCTTTATTGGTCACATATAAATTTTTAGAATAGATTTTTCCATTTCTGTGAGAAATGACATTGATAGTTTGATGAGAATAGCTTTGAACCTCTAAATTGCTTTGAGCAATATTGTGGTTTCCATAATATTGATTCTTCCAATCCATGAGTATGGAATGTTTTTCTATTTGTTTGTGTCATCTATGATTTTTCTTTGAGCAGTGTTTGTAGTTCTCCTTGTAGAGACCTTTCACCTCCTTGGTTAGATATATTTCTTGGTATTTTACTGTTTTTTGGCTGTTGCAAATAGGATTGTGTTATTGATTTGGCTCTCAGTTTGAACATTATTGGCATATAGAAATGCTCCTGATTTTTTAATTTTGATTTTGTATCCTGAAACCTTACCAAAGGTGTTTAGCAGTTCTAGGAGCATTTTGGTGGAGTCTTTAGGGTTTTCTAAGTATAGAATCTTATCATTAGTAAAGATAGATGATTCTTTTTCTATTTTGATGCCTTTTCTTTCTTTCTCTTGACTGATTGCCCTGGCTAGGATTTCCAGTACTATACTGAACAGGAGTGGGAGATATCTTTGACTTGTTCCAGTCCTTAAGGAGAATACTTCCAGCTTTTGTTCATTCAGTATGAGTTTGGCTGTGGGTTTATCATAGATGGCTCTTATTATTTTGAGGTATGTTCATTTGATGCCTAATTGTTAAGGGTTTTTATCATAAAGGGATACTGGATTTTACTGAAAGCTTTTTCTGTACCTATTGACATGATCATATAGTTTTTGTTCTCAATTCTCTTTATATAGTGAACCGCATTTATGGGTTTACATGTGTTGAACCAACCCTGCATCCCAGGAATAAAACTTACTTGAATGTGGTGAAATAACTTTTTGATGTGCTTCTGGATTTTGTTTGCTAGTCTTTTGTTGATGATTTTTGCATCTATGGGGATATTGACCTGTAATTTTCTTGTTGTTTTTGTTGTTATTTCTTTGCCAGATTTTGGTATTGAGTGATGCTGGCTTCCTAGAATGAGTTGGGGAGGAGCCATTCCCTCTTTAATTTTTTGGAATAGTTTCAGCAGTATTGGTACCAGCTCTTCTTTATAAGTCTGATAGAATTTGGCTGTGAATCCTTCTGGTGTAGAGCTTTTTTTGGTTGGTACGTTTTTTACCACTGATTCAACTTTGAAACACTGTTGGAATGTTCAGGGTTTTAGTTTCTAACTGGTTTGGTCTTGGGAGGTTGTATCTTTCCAGGAATTTATCTATTTCCTTCAGATTGTCTAATTTTCGTGAATAAAGTGTTCAAAATAGTCTCTGAGGATCTTTTGCATTTCTGTAGGATTAGTTGTAATGTAATCTTTGTTGTTTCTGACTGTGCATATTTGAATCTTCTTTATTTTTCCCTTTTTAATCTGGATAGTAGTCTGCTGATCTTGTTTATCCCTTTAAAGAAACCGCTTTTGGTTGCGATGATCCTTTTTATGAATATTTAGGACTCGATTTCATTCTTTCCTGCTTTGATTTCAGTTATTTATTCTACTAGCATTGGAGTTAATTTGTTCTTGGTTTTCTAGTTCCTCTTGGTGTGTTATTTTTGTTAACTGCAGATCTTTCTAACTTATTGATGTAGGTGCTTAGCACTATAAATTTTCCTCATAATACTATGTTTGCTGCATCTCAGAGATTTTAATATGTTGGTGTGTCTCTGTTTTTACTTATTTCAAATAATTTTTTGATATCTGCCTTAATTTCATTGTTTACCCCAAAGTCATTCAGGAGTAAGATGCTTAATTTCTATGTAATAGTACACTTCTGAAAGATCTTCTTGGTATTGATTTCTACTTTTATTCCACTGTGGTCTGAAAGTATGGTTGGTATGATTTCGATTTTTTTAAATTTATTGAGATTTGCTTTATCTCAAAGCCTGTGGTCAATTGTAGAGAATGTTCTGTTCACAGATGAGAAGGCTATGTAATCTGTGGTTGATGGGTGGAATATTTTGCAGATGTCAATTAGGTCCAACTGGTTAAGTGTTGAATAGAAGTTTAAAATTTCTTTGTTAGTTTTCTGACTTGATGGTCTATCTAATGCTGTCAGTGGGGTGTTGAAATCCCCTACTAGTATTGTTAACTAGCTAAGTCTTTTCATAGGTCTAGAAGTACTTGTTTTATAAATCTGGGTGTTCCAATGTTTGTTATGTATATATTTAGGATAGTTAAGCGTTCTTGTTGAATTGAACCCTTTATCATTATGTATTGTCCTTCTTTGACCTATTTTATTGTGTTGGCTTAGATAGTTTGGCCACTTCTTGGCACCATTTCAGTAGCCTCTATTGGGGATAATGGCAGCTGATGCCTAGCTACTCAGGGACCCAAGGCCTGTGTGGCTCCATGTGGGCTTCAGTGGTGCCCCTGCAAAGACTCCAGGCTGATCTCTATGTTGATTTGGAGTTCTATTGGGGTCAAGGGCTTCTCCCATGTCCAGGATTGCAAAGGTCTATGGCAGAAGTTTGGATCCCCTGGGAACCCTCACTCATCAGTCCTTTCCTGACTTTAGGGAGTTTTCCCCAGCTCTACACTGGTCCCAAGTGGGCAGGTCCTTGGCTTCGCTCCTGTTTTCTCCTTAGGGCCTGTGGTTTCTTGTTGAATCCAAACATGACCTCTTAGATGATCTACTTAAAGATGTAGCATTTACTTTCCGCTTTGTTTCCTCTCATTAGAGCAGCACACACTAGCTACTTCTAGTCAGCCATTTGGAACACCTCACCTGTTTTCCTGATGGGAAAACTGCCCATACCTGGGGAGTTCTATATTTTGCTTTAGAGTGCTTCACAGATAACTGCATTTATTTTTTAACAAATTGAAAGAGAGTGACAACTCCAATTCCAGCAAGTCTATCAGCATCATTTTTCCAAGAGCATGTGCTTGCTTTGTGTTCTGTGGCACATTTTGGCAATTCTCACAATATTTCAAACTTTTCCATTATTATATCTGTAATAGTAATCTGTGATCAGTGCTCTTTGATGTTATTATTGTAATTGTTTTGAGGCAACATGGACTGTGTTCATATAAGATGGTGAACTTTATCAATAAATGTTGCGTGTGTTCTGACTGTGCCAGAGACCAGTTGTTCTCAGCCTCCTTCTCTTTCCTTGGTCCCCCTATTTTCTAAAATACAACATTGAAATAAGGGCAATGAATAACCCTACAATGGCATCTAGGTTTTCAAGTGAAGGGATAATTCACAGGTTTCTCATTCTAAACCAAAAACTACAAATGATCAAGCTTAAAGAGAAAGATAAGGAGAAAGCTGAAATAGACTGAAAATATGGCCTCTTATTCCAAACAGTTAGCTATGCTGTAAATGAAAAAAAAAAAAAAAAGTTATTGAAGGAAATTTAAAGTGCTACTTCAGGGAATACATAAAAGACCAGAAAGCAAAACAGCCTTACTGCTCATATGGAGACAGTTTAAGTGGTCTGGATAGAAGATCAAATCAGCCACATTTTTTTTAAGCCAAAGCTTAAGTCAGAGCAAGGCCTTAAATTTCTTCCATTGTATAAAGGCTTAGCAAGGTGAGGAAGTTGCAAAAGAAGAGTTTGAAGTTAGCAGAAGTTGGTTCATGAGGTTTTAGGAAAGAAGCTGCCTGCATAACATAAATGTGCAAGGTGAAGCAGCAAGTGCTGATGCGGAAGTACAGCAAGTTATCCAGAAGATCTAGCTAAGATAATTGATGAAGATGGCTATGTTAAACAACAGATTTGCAGGATTTTCTTTCTTTAATTTTTTTTTAATTTTACTTTAAGTTCTTGGATACATGTGCAGAATGGTTTGTTACATAGGTATACAGGATTTTCAAGATGAAACAGCCTTCTCTTGGAAGAAGATGTTATTTAGTGTTTAATTGTGCCTTTGCAAAAATTTTGCTTAAGAACCTAGAACAGATGACTAGAGTCAGAGGCAAGAAAACTATAATATGGAACCTGAGTCCCAAAATAAGCATTCAGTATGTAAAGGATCATAAGATGTAAATTTGTCATAAAGCAAAGAGAGTTTGATATATAAATGTTGGCCTCTTGAGGAACAACTTAATCAATTATGCTCCCTAATTTAAAGTTGAGCTGTTTTTCTTTTTTAAATCCCCCAGATGGTGGCTTTCCAGCCTGGATAATTACAAAAATGAAAAGAACCAGCCTGGATACCTTCAAAAGCATTTTATTCTCCTTAACTGTTTTCTTATTGTTAACCTAATCCAGTTGGTATGGGTCAGCTCTGAAACGATCATGTGAAAATAAATAACATCTTTGTCATGAGAAATGATCACCTACCTAATAGCACCCTAAGAATGTGGTTTATAGTCATCAGTTATATTAACAAGGTTTTTTTAAAAGAAAGAATAGTTATTTTAAAACATGACTTAATCTTAAGAAAAATATTAAGAAATTTGAAGAATTTTTTGATGATGTTATGACTACATACTTTAAGTCTTTATTTATGAATCCTTGCTCATTTCAGGGGCTTCCATTGTCAGTATACAAATGAAGAGTCTTATCTTCTTTCTAAACATGTTCATAACTCATAGATGCCAATAAGAATATTCAGTTCTTTCGGGGAGAAGATCAGAAAGAAATGGGCTAAAAAGCAGACCTGGGGATCCCCAATCCATAATCAAATATCGAGATTGATTGTATCACTTGCACTTATATTGATTTCAATTGGTGTAGCTCACCCAAAGGAATAATAAAAATTTGGAATAAAACTGATTTATGAAGACAAAAAAAAAAAAAGAAGATGCCATTTAGGATTTTCATAGCTAGAGAGGAGAAGGTAGTCCCTTGTTTCAGCACTTCAAGGACAAGCTGACTTTCTTGTTAGGAGCTAATGCAGCTGGTGCCTTTAAGTTAAGTCAATGCTCATTGACCATTCTGAAAATATTAGGGCTCTTAAGAATTATGCTAAATCTACTCTGCCTCTGAGGTATACATTGAACAGCAAAGCTTGGATGACACTGCATGTGTTTAGAGCAAGGTTTACTGAACATTTTTAGGCCAGTACTGAGACTTACTGCTCAGAAAAAATAAATTCCTTTCAAAATATTACTATTCACTGACCATACACCTGGTCACTTGACAGCTCTGCTGGAGATGTACAGGGACATCATTAATATTTTCAAGTTTGCTAACACAGCATTTCGTCTTGCAGCCTGTGACCAAGGAGTAATTTTTGCTTTCAAGTTTTATTATTTAAGAAATATATTTTATGGCCAGGCATGGTGGCTCATGTCTCTAATTCCAGTACTTTGGGAAGCTGATGTGGGCAGATCACAAGCTCAGGAGTTTGAGACCAGCCTGGCCAACATAGTGAAACCTCATCTCTACTAAAAATATAATAATTAGCCAGGCATGGTGGTGCCCGCCTGTAATCCTAGCTACTCAGGAGGCTAAGGCAGGCGAATCACTTGAATCTGGGAGGTGGAGGCTGCAGTGAGCCTAGATAGCACCACTGCACTCCAGCCTGGGCAATAGAGCAAGACTCTCCCCCCCACCCCTGCAAAAGAAATACGTTTTATAAGAATATAGCTGCCATACATAGCAATTCCTCTGCTGGATCTGGGAGAGGAAATTGAAAACTTTCTGGAAAAGATTCAACATTCTAGATGCCATTAAGAACCTCTGTGATTCACAAGAGGAGCAAAAAATACCATCATTAGCATGAATTTGGAAGAAGTGATTTCAACTCTCATGGCTGACTTTGAGGGATTTAAGACTTCACTGGAAGAAGTAACTGCAGAGGTGGTAAAAATCACAAAAGAACTAAAGTTAGGATTGGACTCTGAAGATGTGACTGAATTGCTGCAATCTAATAAGAAAACTTAAATGAATGAGTTGTTTCTATGGCTGAGCAAAAAAAACAGTGGTTTCTTGAGGTAAACTATGCTCCTGCTGAAGATGCTGTGAACCTTGTTGAAATAACAACAAAGAATTTAGAATATTCCATAAAAGTGGATAAAATCCTAACAAATAGTATTGTGTGCTCCAAATAAATCTTTTATTTATTTATTTATTTTTTTTGCAACAGAATCTCACATGGTTACCTAGGGTGGAGTGCAATGGTTCAATCTCAGCTCGCTGCAACTTCTGCCTACTGGGTTCCTGACTCAGCCTCCCTCCAGAGTGGCTGGAATTAGAGGCACAGACCACCACACCCAGCTAACTTTTTATATTTTCAGTAGAGATGGGATTTCACTATGTTGCCTAGACTGGTCTCAAACTTCTGACCTAGAGACCTACCCACCTAAGCCTTCCAAAGTGCATTGGTTACAGGCATGATCCACTGCACCCAGCCAAACTCCAAAGAGATCTTGTGAAAGGTGAGTCAGTGCAATAAATCACTGTTGCCTGATTTTAAGAAATTGCCTCAGGCACTCCTACTTTCAGCAACCATCACCTTGATAAGTCAGCAGCCATCAATATTCAGGCAGGACCCTCTGCCAGCAAAACATTTATGACTCACTGAAGTCTCACTGATTGCATTTTTGAGCAACAAAGTATTTTTAAAATAAAGATATGGACATTGTTTCTAGAAACAATGCTATTGCACCCTCAATAGAATATGGTAAAGTGTAAACATAACTTTTATATGCACTGGGAAACCAAAAGATTTATGTAACTTGCATTATTGTGACACTCACTTTTTTGTAATGGTGGAAATGAACCCACAATTTCTCCAAGCTATGTCAGCATTTCCTTTGAGAAAAGTGAACCTACTGAAAAATAGCATAGTGAAAATGATACCACTGGAGGAACACCAAGGTCCTTGGTCTTTTGCCAATTTATATAAAATGGCGTGGACACATGTGGAGTGGATTTAAGGAACAGAGAGTTTATTTTTATTTTTATTTATTTATTTTTGTGAGACAGAGTCTCCCAGGCTGGAGTGCGGCTCCTGCAATTTCCACCTCCCGAGTTCAAGCGATTCTCCTGCCTCAGCCTCCCAAGTAACTGAGACTATGGGCATGTGCCACCACACTAGATTAATTTTTGTATTTTTAGTAGAGACAAGGTTTCACCATATTGGCCAGGCTGGTCTCGAACTCCTGATCTTGTGATTCACCTGCCTTGGCCTCCCAAAGTGCTGAGACTAGAGGCTGGAGCCACCATGCTCAGCTGGAACAGAGTTTAATAGGCAGGAAAGGAAGAAGGAGCTCCCCTGGGGCAGGGGGAGGTGTCCAAGCCAAGAGAGGAAACCCTGAGTGCCTCAGAAAAGAGCCAGTTATATGAGGAGGCTGGAGGAGACGTTGTTTGATTTGCATAGAGCCCAGGGATTGGTTTGATGAAGTATGTCATTCAGGTACGCCCATGAAAAAAAGTGGCCCTTTCACCCTAGCCTTTTAATATGCAAATACAGGGCACCTTGATGTTCTCCACACGTGGATGGGGATATAGGGGGGCAGCCATGTTGCCAGGCACATGTGGGGACAAGAGGAAGATGATGGAAATCGTCATGTTTGGGTGAACCCAGTTTCTAATGGCCTGCATTTCATATTAAAGCTTGCCTGCCTGGCTCTAAGAGCTGGGGATTTCCTGCCAGACAAAAAACGTTTCTGGAGCTGCTTTAAAAGAAACAAAAACTTCTCAAGAACCTCTTTTCGTCTCTATCTGCCTAAAATAATTTCTTATTAACTTCTACAACAAAAGATACTTCAAAAGGGTCATACCTGAGAAGTCTGCTTGTTGGGTTGTGGCAATTTTTGCATAAATGTTCTAGAAATATATTGCATGTGTGGGAAGGGGTGGTAGTGAGCCGATTGTGAGACATCAGCTGAAGTATGCATTAATTAGCTCAGAAAACTGGAGATTGGAGGTCTCCAGTGGGAAGGAGATTTTAACAAACTCACCAAAAGTAACTCATAAGGGAAGCAGCTAATCAAAAAGCACCAAAGCTGGACTAAGGTTTTCTTGCCTTTCTTTTTCCACTTCATTGGAGGAATTAGAAGCAGCAGCAGTGAGGAACACGAGAAATAAATTGTTGATAGACACATTCCTTTGTTCCAAACTGCAGTTTTCTGAACTTAAGTCAGGCATGAGCTGGGGTTGGGGAGAAGATTTAAATCTGAAGTGATAATGATATTTTGAAACTGGTTCCCAGGTTAAGCTTCATATCAACTAAAAGAGTAAGCTCATAAGGTCCACAGTGGTGGACATGCTTGATGCGCTAAAATGCTCCCCAAGCAATCAAGTGAGTTTCCAGAGCCATGAGCTTTATAGCAATCATACTGTAGCCTTTTCCAAGAAAGGAGCATTCCAGAAGAATGGCTCTAACACTGGTGACTTAAGGACTAACTGGAGCAAGCCCTGTTTGTCAAAAGCTAAAACTCTTGAGCTCATAAACAAGTTCAAAGTCAAGTGAACCTTTAAGCAGAGTGCTGTGAGTTGAATTATGTTCCCTAAAAATTCATATGTTGTCAGCCTAACCACCTGTGCCTAAGAATGTCTTTACAAAAACAATCAAGTTAAAATGAGGTCATTAGAGTGGACCCTAATTCGTTACATTGTGATGTTCTTATTAAAGGTGGAAATTGGGAAAAAAAACAGGCGTACTGGGAGAATGCCATATGCACAAAAAGATGGTCATCTATAAGCCAAGCAGAGAGGCCTAGAGCAGATTCTTACCTCACAGTGCTTGAAAGGAATCAACCTTGCCAACATTTGATTTTGGACTTAGGGTGGGCAAAATCGTGAGACAATAAATTTCTGTTTAAGCTACCCAGTTGTGTAACTTTGTTATAGAAGCCCTAGTAAACTAGGGCTTGTTACATGAAGCAAGTATTTCCAGCTCAAGGAGGATTTACTGAATGGGGAGACTTGGCTGACAGGGAGAACTGATGAACTCTTTTAACACACCCAATCTGTGTCAGAATTTGAAGTGTGACCCTCAGGCAAGGCTCAGGAAACTCTCCTTTCTTTCTGGAATAAAGATTTTAGGGTCACTGCCACATTTATTTATCTATGGCTTTTTTCATTCTACCAAAACAAAAAGGAGGAATTGCAATGGAGACCGCATGGCCTAGAAAGCTGAAGTATTTACTGTCTGACTTTTTCCAGAAAAAGTTTGCCTTGCCTTGCCTTGCCTTGCTTAAAACAAGGGTACTGGTTAAAGATCTTGCCTGCTGGGTGTTAATAGAACGAATGCAGCAAATGATCTGATCTGAACCACAGGATCCCCAGATCATGACACCTCTCAGTGTTTTCTCAGGGTCGATCTGGACGGTATGGATTAAGAGGAAGAAATTGAGACACCTTACCCCGCTTTTCCTCTCCCTAATGAGATCAGGCTAAATTCAATGGAGGAAGACTTTCCAGAGAACAAGAAGCAAAGGCACTAAAAGAAACAGTTGGAAAATGACACCTAGAAGAAGAGTGAGCCACAGTCTTGAAGCACTGTGACTTAACCAAAATCTGGGGATCTACTAAAAGTCATGTGTTAATCAAGCCGTTCACTTTGAAAAGGAAAGTTCCGGGAAGCTCCACGACCTTTGTGAAAAGGCCATTGAAGTGAGACAGAAAACCAAGCGGACCACTGAGAAACTGCAAAAACTGCATCCCCTAATTGGCAACACCTACTTTAAAGAAAAATGTAATAAATCATAAGTTCTACAATAAATGTTTATCATAGCACTGAACTCACAACATGCTAAAAAATTGTCGGTACAGGAGACAGAAAATATCCTGATGAACAAGAATGACTGGTATACATTAATCCTGACTTGCCTTTGGGATAAAAGGGTAAATACAATAAATGCTTCAGAAAGGGGACTCTCTCCCACTTCATAAGCATTAAACATTAAACAAGCTGTCCAATAGAATCCACAAGACATCGAGGTGTACGAGAGTCAGGAACTGGCACTGAAGGACGGGGAGTTATGGATGGACCTAGAGCTCTCATAGTCTCAAGGGTTATATAGAGAAAGCATAGGAGCCATGAAAAATGTGGATATATTCCTGAAGGCATTAAACTTAGACTCAACCTAAAAGGAGATTATCAGTAGTGTTCAATGTGACAAGAACCATTGATGTGATAACCTTTTCTTTAAAAAATTTTTTTTAATTAAATAGAGATGGAATCTCACTATGTTGCTCAGGCTTGTCTCAAACTCCTGGGTTCAAGTGATCCTCCCATTTTGCCTCCAAAAGTGCCAGATTACAGGCATGGGCCATGGTGCCTGGCTGACATGATAACCTTGGTGATGGGAAATGGGGAGGCATATCTAACCCTAGGTCCAGAAAATAATGGGTATCTTAACCAAAAGGACTCTTCTGACACACATGTGTAAACAATATGTACATATCTTTTATTGGTCAGGTTTAAAAGATGCCAATGAAAAGCAATATCTATAAAAGGGATCTGGTTGAAATATATCTTTAAAAAGTCTTTAGAGGTTTCATTAAGCAGTCTGAAGTAAAGACCAACATAGTATTGAATGATTCCAATGAAATATAAATGAGTAGCTTAGTCTTTTTTTTCATGAGAATTAAGAGAAAACTCAGTAGTTTACAAGTATGATTGTTAACTTGTGACTTTCTGGACTATGCTTTAGTACATGGATTGGTTTGTTTGCAGTGGGTAAGATGAGGATACAAATCATTGAAGTTTAATTTATATGAGTAAGAAGTAGATATGGAAAGCAATCTTTGCCTATATGCGTTACTACTATGTATACGTGTATATGGATATAGAATGAAAAAATGCATAAATCCAGTACATCTACTTTTTAGTTATAAACATAATTATTTACATTTTTAATTGTCATGTCTACAACACAAATTAATACAATGTTAGTACTGGCCTAAATCCTGGTAATCTTCTTATACAATTAGATAGGCTGATGTACTTCCTATTTTTAAAAAAACTGCTTTTAACTCTTTTCTAATCCTTTGGTATTCATGATTGGAAGTAGTTGCTAATTTAGATTTCCTCATGGAGCACAGTAAATATCAGAGATCATCATCATAGCCTCTATAGTCTTAAATTATATTTTAAAATGTAAATGCAAAAGTTAATTATTTTTTAGAGGACCTGATGTCACCCTTGGGAGTAATTTTTAATTACTTTTTATCCTTCTTGGAGTTGATTATATTAATTATATGTACTGGCTTAACAATACCATATGGAAATTTTTTTTCTTTTGACATTTCTTCTGTTTCAGTTGATTTATCGTTAGTGAATAAAGATGAAAATGCCATCTATTTCTTGGGAAATTCTCTTGGCCTTCAACCAAAAACGGTTAAAACATATCTCGAAGAAGAACTAGATAAGTGGGCCAAAATGTAAGTATTATTTTAAAAGCTACTATACCACATGTCATACAAATTTACAAAATCACATTAGGTTGTCTAATATTTGGAAAGATGTGTAATAGAATCCTAGTACAGTCATCCCTTGGTTATCTGTGGAGCATTAGTTCCAGGGTCTGCCTATGATTCCAAAATCTGTAATGGTCAAGTCCCTTAGATACAAATGGCATAATATTTCCATAGAACCTAGGCCTATTCTGTATACTTTAAATCATCTCTAAATTACTTACAATACCTAGTATAGCATAAATGTTATATAAATACCTGTTAAACTGTATTGTTTAGGGAATAGTGATAAGAAAAAAAGTCTGTACATGTTCAGTATATATGCAGCCATTCATATTTTTCCCCAAATATTTTTGATCCACAGTTGGTTGAATCCATAGATAGGGAGCCCATGGATACAGAGAGAAACCTTAGCTGCTCAATAATCTAATTTTATTGATGAAATAACTGAGGATCAGAATAAGGTGACATGGCAAGTTAGTGGCAGAGTCAGGACCAAAAGGTTTACAATATTTAAACATTTAAGTTTCTGTCTTGTATTGACATCTCTAAACCACATGTAATCATTTTATTTTATTTCTTTAATAACTAACAGAGGAGTTAATGTTTAGAAGCTTCATTGCTTCACTATTAGGCTAAATTATGAACACTTATTTTTGTGATAATCAGAAATATTTTTAAAATATTTTCTGATTATTTGAAACTGAAAAAATCGATATGAAGGTGAGCCAAACGTGATGGTCAGGAAAAAGTTTCAGGAAGATGAAACCAAACCAAATAGAATTTCAGAGGAAAATAGCTGTGATAGAAACTCAGAATACTTTCTTTACCTTTCTTCATTCTTCATGCTACTGGTTTTTCAAATTGGGAACAGTATCTCATTCTTTAAGTTTTGTAGGCCAGGCACAGTGGCTCATGCCTGTAATCCCAGCACTTTGGGAGGCCAAGGTGAGCAGATATCCTGAGGTCAGGAGTTTGAGAACAGCCTGGACAACATGGTGAAGCCTCATCTCTACTAATGAAATACAAATTTAGGCCGGGAGCAGTGATTCACACCTGTAATCCCAGCACTTTGGGAGGCCGACACTGGTGGATCACCTCAGGTCAGGAGTTCGAGACCAGCTTGACCAACATGATAAACCTCGTCTCTACAAAAAATAAAAAAATTAGCCTGGTGTGGTGGTAGGCGCCTGTAATCCCAGCTACGGCTGAGGCCATAGAATCAGTTGAACCCAGGAGGCGGAGGTTGCAGTGAGCAGAGATTGCACCACTGTACTCCAACCTAGGTGACAGAGTGAGACTCTATCTGTATCCATGGGCTCCCTAACTGAGAAGCATTAGTTCCAGGGCCTCCCTATGATTCCAAAATCCACAACGGTCAGGTCCCTTAGATACAAATGGCGTAATATTTTCATAGAACCTAGGCCTATTCTGTATATATTAAATAAATAAATAAATAAATAAATAAATAAATAAAGTTTAGCTTACACTGATCAGCAAATGATTACAACCATAGCTATTAGATAACACTGCAAAGTTCTTAATTTTAGTGATTAAGAATGTAATTTCACAACTTGATGCAAGAGTGATAGAAGTCTATATAATTTATTAATCATATTATAACTTTATCTGTATAACTTTTATGCATAATTTGCAAAATACATATCACCACATTTGCTCTAGTAGGTTTTAGAATTTAATAAACGGGGGTCATAGTTAATAAAAATGGTTAATACTCATTTTTGGCCTTAATGTAAGAGAGGGCAAATAATTAGACTGAATGGATTTGAACTTTATAGAGTGTCCTTGCCTCTTGGATATTCATTCAGCAAGGCTGTGCATTTTTATCCTCTAGGCATTTAAAATACATTCTGCCCTGCTATTCTATTCCTATCCTTATGGTCGTCCTACTTAAGTAAGAAACCAGTTGATTATTTTCAAGACTTTAAAGTTGCATTTCAGGAAAGCACCTCTTGCCCTTCAATTGTTTCATCTTTTATATTTCACCTTGTGATGATAGAAAATTTCATCTTTTTAATTAATCCTTCTTACTGAGTTTTCATTAGACAGATGATTCAGAAAGGCTGTGTATTTTAATGCTTCAGACAATGTACAGTGAATTAAAGAAGACTACTAAGTAAATGGACATCTATTCCATCCTCGCTTTGTTCATTTTATTTAGTCTTCTTGTTTTAATCTGTAGTGACTCAGTCAACATCATGGCCCTGCCCATAAATGTCCGCGGTGTTAGAGGTGCCCAATCACATGTCTATTCTCCCTACCACACCAACCATTTTTGATCCCAAAAGGCTTTCCTCATTATTATTTTTTACCTCCCAAATATTTAGCTTAAAATCCCACTTCTGAACTTTTCCAGCTGAAGTTCTGTTAGGAGGAAACTTTTTCCTGCCAAGTACTTAGGTCAAAGTGATTGGGGGCCTGCCAATTAATTGACAACAGACAGGTTAACAGGAGAAAAGTTTATTTCACACTCAGAAGAATTCTACAAGGGGTAGTTTGCTGAACAGCCACAGGTAAAGGCTTATACCAGCTTAACTAAAAAGAAGAGTTTTAAAGCTTCAATGGGAAAATACAAAGGTTTCTATTGGGCTTTTTCATCCTGATGCTAATGGGCAGTATCCTTCCTAGCTGGAAGCTCCCAAGAGGGAGATGAATAGCAGCTGAATTTGTACCTCCAGGTGCTAAGGTCCGTCTAACTCTGAGGATGGGTCAGTGGCAGCTGTATTTTTAGGAGGCTTTGCTTAAGTTTAGATAACATTTCTTTCTGTGGCTGCTCTTTGTTCAAATGTGTTCAAAGTGGTCAGACCAGGCATGGTGGCTCATGGCTGTATTCCCAGCATTTTGGGAGGCTCACGTGGATCACTTTAGCCCAGGAATTAAAACCAGCCTGAGCAACAAAGGTACGGGTGCAGTGGCTACCATCTGTAATCCCAGCACTTTCGGAGGCTGGGGTTGGTGGATCACAGGAGCCCAGGAGTTCCAGACCAGCCTGGGCGACACTGTGAGATCTCATCTCTACAAAAAAATACAAAAATTAGCTGGGCACAGTGGCGTGTGCCTGTAGTCCCAGATACTTGAGAGGCTAAGGTTTGAGGATGACTTGCACCCAGGTCAAGGCTGCAGTGAGCTGTGATTGTGCCACTTCACTCCAGCCTGGGCTACAGCAAGACTCTGTCTTTAAATATAGACATACATACAAGCAGTCTTCATGCCGCTTTAGTGAGCTGTTGATCTCTTCATTTTTCTTTCTGACTGTTGCTTTGTTTTTTGTACTAAAATCAAACCTTGCATGTGTTCAGCTGCCTCCAGATTCAGGGCCTGCCCTATTGTGGTAAGTTTTGCCTGATCATTTCTTCCTCTTTGCCTTCCTCAGTGCCACTTCTGCTCTGCCTCTTGGCTGATACTCAAGCCAGGTCAGTGACTCCCTTTCTTCTTGACCGATAGATTATGGGAATTGCTGAGTAAAAACAGCTACACATTTACTAAATACTGTAATGCACATTGAAAGTAGTTGCTTAGTTGAAAAAGATAAAGTTAAAAATGTATACTCTTGACCAGGCACCATGGTTCAATACTGTAATCCCCAACACTTTGGGATGCCAAGGCAGGCAGATCACTTGAGCTCAAGAGTTCAAGACCAGCTTGAGCAACATGATAAAACCCTCTCTCTACAAAATATACAAAAAAATTTAGCTGGACCTCGTGGCACATGCCTGTAGTTCCAGCTATTCTGGAGGTTGAGGTGGGAGGATTGCTTGAGCCTGGAAGGGGTGGGTTGCAGTGACCCTAGATTGTGACACTGCACTCCAGCCTGGGCAACAGAGTGAGACCCAGTCTCAAAAAAAAATTATAATCTTAACAGTAATATAAAAATTAGAGTGCTTTGGCAAAGCAAGATTTTACACAGGCATATAGATGTCAAATTTCTGTCCATCCAAATACTGTAAAGTAGGAAATGCCATTTGGTTCATGGATTCCACCTTCTCCAGTTTTATGGCCAATTGTAGATGTACTGCCTACCACACTTAAGTATTGAATAAATGTTTTTTTTCATAATACAGCCTAATTTTTTAATTCATATGGCTACTGTCTTTGATTTCTTATACTAAGGAAAAGCCAAGAATAGAGGTACAACTAGAAATATTTTAGGATCTGTCTTAGTTTGTTCCTGTTGCTATACAAAGTACCTGAGGCTGGATAATTTCTAGAAAAGAGAAATTAGTATTCTTATAGTTCTGGAGGCTGGGAAGTCCAAGATCAAGGTGTTGGCAGATTTAGTGTCTGATGAGGTCTGCTGTCTGCTCCCAAGATGCTACTTCTTGCTGCATCTTCACATGGCAGAAGAGGCAAACACCTGCCTCCCACCACTTTTATAAGGGTCCTAATCCCATTCATGAGGGCCCTGCCCTTATGACTGAATCACCTCCTAAAGACTCTACCTCTTAACTGTTGTACTGAACCCAGCATAGAAAGTTAACACTAAGACAAAAGTATGCTAAATTGCAGGATTTTTATTGCCAGCGGCTACGGAGGACTTAACGTTTTTTTAACCCATGGCCCTGAAAAGGACGGTGTTAAGACCTTTTATACCCTTAAAACTACCTCGGGGAGAGTGTGATGGGCGGGGGTGGGGGTGAGGAGCTTTAGACATTCTGAGGGCTAGTGAATTTTGTAAATTACCTTCTGGGCAGAGATGAGGGTGAGGGGCAGGGGTGGGGGTGAGGAGCTTTAGACATTTGGAGGGCTAGGGGACTTTTGACATCCTGATTGTTACTTAAGCGGTTAACAAAAGTTAAAATAAGTATTTGTTTACACATTGTCTGGGTTGGGTGGAAATTACAAGTTGCAGGGGCCAAGATGGCCTGGGTTTGGACTGCTTGCTTGT
>CAUYLG010020416.1:0-14864 GCA_963573385.1 Cacajao melanocephalus
CCTGGATTTCCCAATCCTGTTTGTTTTTTTTTTTTTTTTTTTTTTCCTGGAACCCATCTCACAAGTCTTTTTGACCTCTGGGCTAGTTCCACTTCAGTCAAATGAATTCTCTTCAATTGGCTGTGGCCTAAACAGATTTATTTCACATGGCACAAAAAAAAAATGCACTTTGGGATTCTACTTCTTTGGGGACAATGAGAAGAACAACTACTTTTAGAAGGATATTAAGGTATGCTGTTCCCAATATTAAAATGCCTTGTGCTCTAATTTTTTAATATTAAATAGAATAAAAAAAAACCACAGTGCTGTAGTTTCTAAATGGTACTCTCATGAGCATCAGAATAAAAAGATATTTTAAACCTCCCACCCTACTCATGGGTTCATTATTCTCAAATGTCTTTTCATCTGGGTAAGCAATTAGGTTTTAGAGGAGTACTGGATGGATGTCTCCCCAAAATGGTTAGGAGGAGGAGTCTTGGGTCCTTGCATGGCCTAGTACTAACCTAAGTACTCCCTTGCTTAAAAAAAAAAAAAGATTTATGGTGAAAGAAATGTAATCTGCAGCATGACCAGAATCTCCCCTGTATCTGAGTGTTCCTACACAGAATATTTAGAATGAATAGAATCCCCTATCCAATATAACTCAAGAAAGCCATATCAGCATAAAAACATATCAAACCAAAAGAATTGAAAACACAGCTTCTATTTAAATAGCCAAAACTAGAAAGGAATTTTATTCTAACCCTTTTTTAAAAAATTATTTTCCAAGATTCTGTGTAGGCATGAGCTTGTAAGTCATGCGATTTTTTGGCAAAGGCCAACTCTACCCTTGTGTTGCTCATGTCAGCATCCACAACCACTTTGTCAGATCCACATCGTTTCTGTGCCTCCCCAGTTGTCTACCGAGTAAAAATCTCAGCACATTGTTTGGGGACGTGTTGGACTTTAAGTATTCATCTGCCTTCCTCCTGATGTTTGGTGCAGGTATGCTGGGACTGACTTCAGAGAGTCCCTTGTCCATGACTGGTAGACTTCAAATGGCCTCAGAAAGGTAGCACAACCAAGAAACCCTGGTAAAAATGATAAAATCCAGATAGCCAAATGGACCCAGGGGTCTCTTCCTCGTTGTCCACTACCACATCCCTATCACATCACCCCCACACACCCACACCCACACAGCCACACACTTATACACTCTGCGGCCGGCAGCAGTCACAAGAGATTGCTTTGGGCCGTGATCTGATTTAAAATACCAACGATATTATTTCTTTCATTCTGCCATATGCATGGGTCTGCGTCTAGAATCTGCTCTGTTTTATTGAGGCAATTTTCATTCCTGTTTTAATTTCTAAATCTATCATGTAAGTTTTCATGTCTTCTAGGTCAAGCTCCCTATCAAGGTTATTCCCACATCTGTTCTCGTCCTTTTAATTGAATAATCAGCTCATTTTGTTTCATGACAAAATCATATTTAGGTTCATGACTGTGCTTGCACTGAATTCACAGATTAAAATGGTGGCAGAAATGATATAGTAATTTTTCAATCTAAAATTAATGGTATAATAGTGTCAAACAGGAAATGTATAAATATGTTTCATGAATATTTCCAAGCATTTAAAAAAATCATATTCAGATATGTTTGGTGGCCAGTGTAAACTGAATATATTATTCCTATTATTTCATAATTTATTCTTCGAGGAGCATACAACGTCTTCTTTTATGTGTTTAACCTGTGTCTACCTTACATTTTTGTCAAACTGGGTGATTTCTTCGGTTGATAAGAGAAAGGCTATTTTCTGAATTCCTATTGTTAATAGATTGTTATGTCAGTAATATGAAATAAAAAGTGGTCATTGAAAAAGATGATGGGGTTCTCTATTTAAAGGCATGAAAGCACTTTGGGAGGCCGAGGCAGGCAGATAGCCTGGGCTCAGGAGTTTGAGACCACCCTGGGCAAAATGGTGAAACCCTATGTCTACTAAAATACAAAAAATTAGCCAGGTGTGGTGGCATGTGCCTGTAGTTCCAGCTACTCGGGAGGCTGACGCATTGCTTGAGCCCGAGAGGCGGCGGTTGCATTGAGCCGAGATCATGCCACTGCACTCCAGCTTAGGCTACAGAGTGAGACTCGATCTCAATAAAATAAATACATAAATAATTTTAAAAGGCATGAAAAATATCTCTAAGAAATGGTAAATGAAGAAAAAACTTGCAGAACATTATGCATTTTATCATCCTATTTTTGTTTCTTCATGGAGCCATGTATAAAAGTAAATGCAGAAAACAAGGTCTAGAAGAATTTACAGCATAGTGATGATGGAAGTTCTGGTATAGCAATGTAAGTTGGAGGACTGTAAAAAAGGAGTTGGGACTATCAGCTGTATAAATGTCATTTTTGAGTGTATTTCCACAGAAAAAAAGCATGGGAATATGTGTGCAAGCCAATTCTGTCAGTGTTTAAATGAAACAAGGTTCTTCAGAGGTATATATTTGACACATGGACAGGCAACACTAAGGCAGATTGACCTACAGTCATTGTCTCACTTATTTCTTCCAAAGGAATTATTACTAGCACTGGAACACAAGGAGCCTTGTCAGAGGGAAGTCATCCAAAACCAAAAACCCACAAAAACATAGACAGTCAATCTGTCAATGGAGTTCAAGGAAAGGGAACAGATATAGCCAGGGAAAATCGTCAACCCTATCTGTGACTTTAAGAAGTTCTCCTTGCAGAGGGAAAGTGAAGAGGTGAAGACATCTATTGTGTCGTCCCTTAGGCTCCCTTGGCGTCCCCTGTTTTACCAGCAATACAGTAATGAGACGAATAGCAACACCAGCAATACCAACATTACTCACCCTCCTCAGCTGAGCACTGTCTGCTTGCCAGGCACTTCTCCGAGGGCTTGACATATAGCAACTCATTTAGCCTCATAACAGCTTGAGGTGGGTGCTACTGTCATTCCCATTTATCTAGGGCAGGAGAAAGGCAGAGGAAAATTATGGAATTGTCACAAAGTCACATAGCTAGAATGTGGCAGTACCAAGATGTGAACCCAGTTAGTCTGGATTCAGAGCCACAGCTTTCCACTTATTTAGGATGCCTCCTCTTTATCCCTGTGAAAGGCAAGCAAATGATTCTTCTCCCCCTACAATTTGTTTGGAACACTAAAGGTGGTCTCAGGGTCTTTACATGGTTCTACCTGGGGTAGAAGAAAAAACCTGGAGGACTGATTCTTTCCTCTTACTCAAACAACAGAGTTTGTGACTTGAATCCCACTTACAGGCACTTGTACCTCAAGTTCTTCCCTTTTTATGTGAGACTGAGTAGGGAGCCAGTATGGAGGAGACAAGCCACATCTACTCATAATAGTCATTTTAATTCCTCAGGGAAACAGCACTATGAAAAACACAAAGCTTTGTCATCACCATTATCCCTCTGAGAGCCTGGAAAACCCATGTCCTGCCTCTGGACAATACCCCATATGGGTCCCACTTTAATGGTAACAATATAGTTATTCTAGGTCAGAGACTTAGAAGGGAATATGGCTTGAAACATATGAGTACTCTCTGTTAAATTTCTGCAATTAAACACCCTATTTACATGAAGTGTGTATTATAAAAGTGATAATTACAGTGATGACTACAGCTGGATGTAGAGACTAAAGGAGAATAGGGAATCCTACCTTGTACTGAGTTCTCTTGTAGCTTTCACTGGGTGATTGGATCTTGAAGTCAAAATTCCTGTTCATTGCCCAGTGGACCTGTGGAAATGCTACGAACACTGTTAACAGATTTTGGGAACTCCTCCCACAGGAGAAGTTACCAAAATATTTTAACAGTTTTCTTGGCCTGTTAACAGATTTTGCATGAGCCAGAGAATAGCTCTGAGGCCAAGATAACTGAGTGTCTAGGGAACAGATATTACTAAGTAATATCCACCCCCTCTGCCAGCACCTCCCACTCACTCACTGTATTCAGCCCTGAACCAGGAATAACCCCACTGGTGGTGGCTAGTGTTCAGTTCTTGTCATTGCAAATGGTAACAAGGTTCTCAGCTGCATTGAGTCATCATGACTCCTTTTGGCACTCAACTAGTCATGTCCTGGGACTCAGAGAAAAAAATAGGAGAAAAAGAAAGTTAATTTTTCCTCTCCATTCTTACCCTCTCTCCCAGACCAATTGCTACTTCTTTGGGAACTGTGGCTGCTCAGTGGTCGGGGAGATAAAACATCTAGATACATCCAGATAATGTAGCATCTTTACTTGCCATCAACAAACTAATTGAACTCATGAACTCCAAACCTACGGTATAATGATAGAGTGGGGACTGTCATTTGTCCAAATTAGTAAAATGTCATTACATCTAGACATGGTTAAGAATACAGGCTCAAGAGACAAGTGGTTTAATTTTTGATCCAAGCTCTGTGGGACTTTGGACAAGTCCCTAAACCTCTGTGATCCTCAGGTTCCCCTTTTGTAAGGTAAAGATAACAATAGCACCTTCATTCTTGGGAGTTTGTGAGGATTATATGAGATGATATTACTAAAGCACTCAGAACAGTGGCTGGCATACACTGGTCCTGAACATTCTTTGCATGCCAGCCACTGTTCTGAGTGCTTTAGTAATATCATCTCATTTGATCTTCATACCTTTAGCATTTATCATGTGGTCATCTCAGCCAACCTCTCTGATTTAAGCAGTCACCATTGGATATGCAGTTCTTTGAAAGTGTGTCTCATCAGTAGGGTTCTTTCCCCCATCTTCCTCCCATTTCCTAAGAAGACATCTTAGAGTAAGGCAAAGCTCATGATCCTCACAGTAGTAGAAGGGGCAGGGCTCTTGAGTCTTAAGCTGGTCTCTGCACCATGGCCGATGGTCAGATCCTTGGCTATGGAATTGCTTGTGTTCACTCAGGAGAGAACATCCCATTTGTGTCCCTGAGAGTTCTGCTAGCATCTGCTGTTGAGAACCTCAACTGGGATAACACAGCATGTATTGTATTCTCAGAGACCTAAGACAACTACCCTTGCAGCCATGCATGACCTCAATTCTGGTTCTCCCAATGTCCCAGTATGGGCATCTGGGCCTGAAGCCCTGCTGCCAGTGATACTAATGGTGCTCAGGTGAGTCATGACATCAAGTCACTTGTAAGACCGTGAGATCCAACAGTCTACAGACACACTGACCTTTAGCCTCTGACTATAGTGTTACTGGTGTCACAGAGGTGTGTGTGTCCTGAGGCAAGAAACTACATTTTTATTAGTGTACTAAGTGGCACTGATGTAATGTCCAATTCAAACAAAAATTAGTATACTAACAGCAGCATCCTCTGTTTTAAAGTGGCACATAATTGATACAACATTTATTATTAATGTAACAGGAATCAACACATAATAAGAGAATGTCTCTCCATTGCGTTGGAAATCAACTTTTTACTAGTTCAAATGTTTTCCAGTTTTCCACTTTACCTGGCCTGGATTAAGAACATAGTCACTAACGTAAGGCAAATGTGTGTCCAAATCTCATTGCTGACACTTATAAACTATTTGTAGATCAGTTGGGTTTGCTTCTCTAAGCTTCATTTTCTCATCTGTAAACTGAGATCATAATCACTCCTACTCCAAAGTTTGTCAAGAAAATGTGTCATCAAGTATCTTACCTCCATTTTTCATCTTTTACTGCAATAGATTTTAATCAGTGCCTTGGGAAGCCTGCCCTTCTCTCCCCAAATAGCCTGAGTATATGAGTAATAAACCTGTTAAAAACCTTCTTCAGATGCACGTGTGTGTGTATGTGTGCATGTGTGCAATGCAACAAATATTGGTACAATGAGCGTGTTTTCTAAACAATATCCGCTATCACTGAGTATCTTTCATCTCTTGGTTTGGCTTCCTCACTGGCCCAGCTGCTGACTGAAATGATGCACTTTGAGCTGCTTTCTACTAGAAAGTTTGCTCTTTGAACTATGTTTCTTTGCTCTGCCTTTCTTGCATCCTACCAAGCTTCAGTTTAACTAACCTAATATGGAAATTTCAACAGTTAACTTTAGGGATAGAATTATGAGATTGGAGTCATCCTTAAAATGACCCTGAGTAATGTGTCTGTTCCCAAATATATCTGTGTCTCTCAGATTACGTTGTCTCAGTTCCAGAATAAGCCATGACTGACACTAGGCTCAGAGAAATGAATCTTATCCTTTGACTATTGGCTGTGTGTCTCAACCAGGCATTGGCCCCCATTCTATAGAACTCAATGGAAAAAATAATGTCCTGTGCAATCTATGTGCCCATGAGGTAGTCACTCACATGGTGGAAGAGCAGTTACCACATGGCAGGCTGACTTCATGCTCCTAAAATCAAAGGACTCACTAGCACTCTACAAAATGCTTTTATTGTCGCTGCAGCCTATGACTTTGTAACAACAAAACTCCTGATTATGTTATTGGGAATACGCTCATGATATTTTCATGTGCCCTGTGGCACAATCAAGGGGTCCATTCAAACCTGACTTAAGCCCAGGATCCTTCAACCCGGTAAAGCAATCATTCCCATAAGGAAAGACCCTAACTCTGATAATAATGACTGGAGACTATCTGGAAGAAGAAACCAATAAATATGAGCAGGGTAGGGAAGACCTCCCCCACAAAGTGTATTTGGTACTTCCTTTAAAAACCTGAATAAAAGGGTAAGGAAACAAAATTCACCCAATTGGAAAGCCAACGTTTAGTAAAATACTATGTACAGTAGAAAAACAAAAGGGTGCTGATTCGTTTTTATGCCTCAGGATTACGAATTATTTTTAACACCTGCTAAAATACACCAATTGGTAAACTTTCATGTCCTTAATCAGTACTGGGGTCCAAAGTACAACTGTATCTGGGAGATCCAACTACATTTAAACAATGTACCCCCTATGCTCTTAGGGCAGTTATCAAACATAAAATAGAAGATACACAAGTATGCCTTACCCTAAACAACAGAACTGTTACTTTGACTAATTTTCCATGATCATAGTACCCATTGCCCTATTTCATAGTGGGCATGGATACTCAGACTCCATGAGCAAAAAGTTAAAATTAAATGTTTGGCACTTACAATGAGCTTAATTTTTAAAAGAACCCTATAGACCCTGTGTCCACTACCTCATCCCCACCAATTGAGATAATGCAGGCAAATATAAATTAAAACAGAGCCTTTAAGTATTAAAACACATTATATATATCTCTATATCTATATCATATCTATATACCTATATCTATGTCTATATATGTCTATATCTATCTATGTCCATCTGAGAGAGAAAGAGACAGAGAGGGAGACAGAGAGAGAGAGAGACACACACACACACACACACACACACAGAGAGAGAGAGAGAGAGAGAGAGAGAGAGAGAGAGAGAGGTAATTATCCCCATTGCATTTCCATTTAACAGCTTAAACTTGGAAAAAATAAATGGCACATCATGACATATTTCCTCAACTTTGATGTCAAGATTCAAAGGCCTTGATTAAGGCCTTTGTATTAGTTTTCTGTTCCTGCTCTAACAGATAACCATGAACTTTAGTAGCTTAAAATGACACAAATATATTAACATTATGAAAGTCAGAATTCTAAAATGGGTTGAGAGAATTATGTTCCTTTTAGCAGCTCTAGGAAATAACATATTCCCTTGCCTTTTCCAACTTCTATATACTGCCCATATTCACTAGTTGCTGGTTTTTATCACGTCAGCCTCTGCCTCTGTAGTCATATCTCATTCCCCGAATCTGACACAAAAGTCATTAGACATGAGCTCCTGTGTCAACATCGTGACATCTATTCCAGCTTTCTCTGCCTACTCTTCTGTAACAATGGAGAGATGTCCAAGCCCTTACCCAAATCCCTCCACTATGCACATGGCCTTCATGAAGATTTTACCTGCATGGGGACTTCACTCTTACATAAATATCCAACACTAATTGTTTCTCTTCCTATTCAGTAATGTTTCCTCTTTCTAATTAATCAAAATAGAAACAATTCTAGAATCTATTTAAAAATATTAAATTACATAAATAAACCTTGCTATAATTTGAATGTGTCCCCTCCAAAATTCATGGATTGGAAACAACTCCCAATACAGCAGTGCTGGGTGGTGTGGCCTTTGGGAAGTGATTAGGGCAGGAGAGTTCCATCTTCATGGATGCATGGATGGATTAACACTGTTATCAAAAGGGCTTGCAGGAGTGGATTCACCCACTTTCACTTTTCTGCCATATGAGGACACAGCATTCATTCTATCTAGTCCTTCTTCCTTACACCATGTGAGGATGCAGCAAGAAGGCCCTCCCCAGACCAGGTGTCAGCACCTTGATCTTGGACTTGCCAGCCTCCAGAACTGTGAAAAAATAAATTTCTGTTCTTTGTAAATTTACCCAGTCTGTGGTATTCTTTTATAGCAGCTCAAAATGGACTAAGATAAACCCTCCTCAACCTTGATTCCCCTTAAGTCTCATTTCCTGGCTCTGTAGTGACTACAAAAACTGACAAGACAAGCATAAAGAGAGATAACCATAGATCAATTCTATTTATGGAGATGCAAAAATCACAAAGAAAAATAACCAAGCAAATCCCATAATACATTAGAAGAACTGTACATCATAATAAATGGAGATTATGCTCATAAAGTAAGAATGGCACAATATTAGGGAAATGACTCAAATTTTTCTCCATATTAAGAGCTCACAGGGAAAAAAATGAAGATCTTGAGGATGCTAAAACACAGTTGGAAACCATCATTCATCATTTTAAAAAATCACCTAATATGGATAAACATTTATTTGCCAAAACCATCAAAAAATATTTCAAAACAATTGTCAGTATCATGTATATCCAATAAAACAGGAACCAGATAACCAGATAAGGGTTATAAGCAGTTTTTCTTGTATTTCCAGATGCTTACTTTTTAAAAATAATTTATTTATTTTACTTTTTTACATTTTAGCATTTCTGAGATCAAGAAGACAATGATAAGATTATATATACTTTAAATTTCTCTTATTAAATTAATGGTGTGCCTTAAGAATTGAGGATATTCTGTTCTAAAGGTCAATTAGTATGGATTAGGAACATATGTTTTATTTTCTAGATTCTAAGATCCTCTTTTAAGGCTCTGAAATTACACCATTTTTATTATATACGTCAAAAATTTGACAAATATCTGTTTTGAAGTTGCAAATATAACTTTTAAAACTAAGAAACAGTAGGTAGAATGTTAAAATATTTAGAATAGAGAATGCAAAAAAGATTCTCACACTGGCTTATCTATTTTGACTCTCATCCTTCAAAACTAAACACTATGGTATAATGAAAAATACCACTGACTAAGAGACCAAAGTTCTACTTCAGGTTTGACCAAGAATTAACTGTGTGCCCATTACTTCCATTTCAGGTCCTCATGAGTTCTGAGCTGATCTTTCGTAAAACCATATTGGTCCCCCCAACTTTACCTTAATCCTTAGACATTTCAGTAAATTCCCTAACCGCCTCCACAATCATTCAAAATGTATTTGTGGCCTCATATAATGGCCAAAAAGACCACTCCTCATAGGAAGATATTAGATTACCTACTACATTTCTTATCTTTATTACAAAGCAGTTTCCATCCTGGCCTGGAAATCTCTATGCCCCTGCTGCTAACACCTTGTCCTCAATGCACCAGATTACATACTTCAGAGCTCTGCTCTGGTACACTTGATAAAGCACATTACAGAACCACAAGCTTATTTGATAATGCTTGTATTTGTTGCATATAATGTAAAGTGAGAACTTCTACAACAAAATAATTGATTCGAAGAACATAAGTACTTTACAGAATCCAAGAAACCAAAGCAACAAACATGTTTCACAAGGACAGAAACAAGGGTTGCTCAAGAGAACTCTATAGTAGGTATTCTAAATAATGTTTTGCATACAGAAATGGCAGTAATGAAACTTAGAGGAAAATCACTGAGTTTTGGGATCTAGTTCCAAAGTCCAAATTATCAAGAAGAATACCTGATTGGCTCATCTAGGGTGAGGTGACAAGTATTAAACCAAGTAGCAGTGGCCATGGAATTCAGTCACACAGACAACAGAATGTATGTGCAGTTGGAATGTCTCAGAGAAAAGGAATCTGTTGGACAGAATGACCAGTCTGTGACTACTGCCATTTTTCATGACTGCATATCAACCTACATTACAGATGTAACTTAGTGAGAGAAAACATCTCCCTGTTTTCCTTCATATATTATGAAAAACATCCTCCAACAAGGAAAAGTCCATGGCTGGATAGGATCATTGCTAAATTCTACCAAATACATAAAGAAGCAATACCAATCCTTCTCAAATTATTTCCAAAAAAAACTGAAGAGAAGGGAATTCTCCCTAACTCATTCTACAAGGCCAGCATTACCCTGATACTAAAACCAGACAAGGACATAGTAAAAAAGAAAACTATAAGCTAATATCCCTGATGAGCATAGACACAAATATCCTTAACAAAATACTGGCAAACTGAATTCAACAGCACATCAAAAAAGATAATACACAATGATCAAGTGGGATTTATATCAGGAAATGTAAGGATGTTTTAACATACACAAATCAATAAATATGATACATCACATGACCAGAATGAAGGACAAAAACCATATTATCCTCTTGATACATGCAGAAAAAGCATTTGATAAGACTCAACATCCCTTTATGATAAAAAAAAAAAACAACAACAACAAACTACGCAGGGAGGGAGCATATCTCAAAATGTGACAAAACCACAGGTAAGATCATACTTAATGAGGAAAATTTGGAAGCCTTTCCTCTAAGAACTGGAACAAGTTAAGGGTGCCCATTTTCATGACTCCTATTCAACATAGTACTGAAAGTCCAAGCCAGAGCAATCATGCAAGAGAAAGAAAGAAAACACACCCAAATTTGAAAAGAGGAAGCCAAACTGTTTCTCTTTGCAGGTGGCATAATCTTATATTTAGAAAAATCAAAAGACTCCACGAATAAACTCTTAGAGCTGATAAACAAATGTGATAAAGTTGCAGGATACAAAATCAACATACAAAAATCAGTACCGTTTCTGTACACTGATAATGAAATAGCTGAAAAAGAAAGCAAGAAGGCAATCCCACTTCCGTTAGCTACAAAAATATAAAATACCTAGGAATAAATCTAACCAAGGAGATGAAAGATTTCTGCAAGCAAAACTACAAAACATTACAAAACGCTGATGAAGGAAATTGAAGAGGACACAAACAAATGGAAAGATATTCCATGCTCATGGATCAGAAGAATTTATATTGTTAAAATAACCATATTGCCCAAAGCAATCTACGGATTCAAAAGGCTAATGCTACTTTTTCACAGAAATAGAAAAAAAATCCTAAAATTCATATGGAACAACAACAACAAAAAGCCAGACTAGTCAAAGCAAACCTAAACACAAAGAATAAAGCCGGTACTATCACACTACGTGACTTCAAAATACGTTTACAACTCCATAGTAACCAAGACAGTATGGAATTAGTATAAAAATAGACACTTAGACCAACGAAAAATATAGAGAACTCTAAGATAAATTTATATATTTACAGCCAACTGATTTTCAACAAAGGCTCCAACAACATACACTGCGGAAATAACACCCTCTTTAATAAGTGGTGCTGGGAAAATTGGATATCCATATGTGGAAGAAGGAAATTAGACCCCTACCTCTAACCATATACAAAAATCAACTCAAGATGGATTAAAGACTTAAACTTAAGACCCAAAACTATAAAACTAGTAGAAGAAAACATAGGGAAAATTCTTCTGGACATTGGCCTAGGTGAAGATTTTATGGCTAAGGCTTCAAAAGCACAGACAACTAAAGCAAAAAGAGACAAAAAGGACTATATTAAACAAAAAATCTCTGCATAGCAAAGGAAAAAATCAGTTGAGTGGAGAGATAACCTGTTGAATGGGTAAAAATATGTTCAAACTATTCATCTGATAAGGGATTAATATTCAGAATATACCAGAAACTCAAACAAGTCAAGAATAATAAAACAAATAATCACAGTAAAAAGTGGACAAAGGACATAAACGGACAATTCTCAAAAGAAGACATACAAATGGCCAATGGGTACACGAAAAAAATGCTCAACATCATTAAACATCAGGGAAATACAAATCAAAACCACAATGAGATACCATCTTACTCCAGTTTGAATGGCTACTATTAAAAGACCAAATAAAAAAAAAGTCACAGATGCTGGCAAGGATGTGGAGAAAAGAGAACTCGTGGGAATGGAAATTAGTACAAACACTATAAAAAACAGTATAAAGATTTCTCAAAAAAAAACTAAAAATGTTACTACCATATGATCTGGCGATCTCACTATTGAGTGTCTATCCAAAGGAAAAGAAATCGGTATGTGAAAAGGATACCTGTACTCGCATGTTTATCACAGCACTATTCACAGTGTCAAAGATATGGAATCAATCTAGGTGTCCATCAGTGGATGAGTGGAAAAAGAAAATGTGGTATATATACACGACGGAATACAATCTGGCCATAAAAAATGCTGCAATCCATGTTGCAGCAACATGGATGGAATTCGAGGTGATTGTGTTAAGTGAAATGAGCCAGGTACAGAAAGGCAAATATTTCAGGTTCTCATTCATGTGTGAGAGCGGAAAAAAAAAAGTTTATCTCGTGGAGGAAGAGAATGGAATAATAGATACCAGAGCCTGGAAGGGTGTGTTGGTAGGAGGTGATAAAGAGAAGTTGGTTAATAGGTACGAACATACAGACAGATGGAAGAGATAAGTTCTAATGTTTGATAGCAAAGTAAGGTGACTATAGTTAACATCAAATGTACTGTGTATTCCAAAATAGCTGGGAGAGAGAATTTGTTATGTTCCCAGCAGATAGAAATGATAAATACTTGAAGAGATGGACACTCCAAATGCCCTTACTTGATTATTACATAGTCCATGCATGTAACAAAATATCACATGTACCCCATAAACATGTACAAAATTATCAATAAAAAAATCAAGCCATATCCTGAATGGACCTGGGGGACATTTTGCTAAGTGCAGTGAGCCAGGCACAGAAAGGCAAATACTGCATTGATCTCACTTCTATGTGGAGTCTAAAAACGTTGAACTCATAGAAGCAGAGAAGAGAATGGTTGCTGCCAGGGCTTGGAATGGTGAGGGGAGATGTTGGTCAAAGAATACAAAATTTTAGTTAGAAAGGAGAAACAACTTCAACAGATCTGTTGTTCAACATGTTCCCTATAGCTAGTAACTAACTGTATTATATTCTTTAAAACTGCTAAAAGAGTAGATTTTAAGTGTTCTCACCATATACCAAAAAAAGTATGTAATGTAATCAGCTCAATTCAGCCATTTCACAACATATACACATTTCAGAGCATGATGTTGTACATGACACAATTTTTATTTATCAATGAAAAATGAATTAATTTAAAAGATTGGGCTATTTCCCACTGTGGCTTAGAGTCTACACCCAGCCCTCCTTCTTCTTGACTGCCTTACCGTTGCCAGCTGCTGATTGCACCCTCAGAGTCTCAGCCTTCTTTGCCGTGTTTTGCTGGCTCACTCCTCGTCTCAGTTCATTCACTCTCCTTAGCCATGTCTACTGCCGTGTGCTGCAAGGCCTGAAATTCCATGTGCTGCCTTGGCATAGTTTAGTCTCACAGGGCATTAAAGGCCTAGCCACGATTTTCCCCTCTCTCATTAGATACGCTCCCTACCAAGAGGGAAAAGCTCACCCAGCTACATCCCCTATCAGCCATATCAGCTGCTTATCCCCTGGTATTCAACCAAAAAGACTGATTCTCTACCAGCTGGTACAGCCACTGTTTGATCTTGAACTGCAGGAAAATAGTAACCAACACCGGAGTATCCAGGCAACCTTCCCACCAACAGTGCACCCAGGAGGCCCTTCTACCTGGATGTCCTCTAACCCTCCCCCTCCAACCTACAGTCAGTTGCATACTCTGAGGAGAGGCTTGTGGCTCTATTTTGGCAATGCTGAATCAGAGTGGGGAAAGCAAAGGTGACAGGGACAGGGAGGAGAGTTAAATGGACATAGAGGAGTTAAATTTTCTACCTCATACAGATCCTGGTTAAGGGGAGAGAGAATAACAGCACCTTAGATATAGGTGGGGAAGGGGACACAGGAAGGGGCCTTGGGGAATGCTGGACAGGTTGTGAGAACACAGAGAATTGGGGAGGAGAGGAGAAGGGGACAGAAGCACTGCTCACAGGCTTCTTTTGCAGCTCACATTAAAAGACAAGAGAAATGCTTGGAATTTGTGATGGTTTTAATGGTTCCTTTTATGTTAATTTCATCTTATTCCTAACTTAAACTCGCCCATATCCATCACGGCTCTGACCTCATTGCTCTCCCTGTCCCCTCTTCAGCTTAAGCTCTCACTTTTCTGTCACCAATTGTGCACACAGTTCCCATTTCAGGTTTCCTGGAGTATCTGACTTGCTCAGGATATTTCCTGGGCACAGAGCTTTTTCAATGGGAGCCATCTCATACGTCTTGTTGGACTATTGGGTGGTTTCACTTCAGGAAAATTAATTCTCTTTGATTGGCTGTGGCCTGAAGGTTTGTTTGATGTGGCACGAAAAAAACCACCAGGGCATTCTACTTTCCTGGGGACACTGAACAGAGAAGTTGACCCTGGGAGGCTCTGAGGACATGACATCTGCAATAATGAAACACGTCCCAAATCCCCAGCCCAGCTGTTGGTCTGCTCTTAAACAATGTCTTTCACTAGGACAAGCATTAGGTTTTAGAGGGGAACACCAGGGCT
>CAUYLG010020418.1:0-12893 GCA_963573385.1 Cacajao melanocephalus
AACATACATATGTAAAATATATAAATATATATAAAACATAAAATATATTTATTTTTTATTATATATATTAGTACCAAAGTATACATATATATTATATATAATATATATACATATATAATATATATCATATATTATATATTATATATCAATTATATATAATATATGATATATATTATATATGTGTATATATATGTAATACTTAAAAGTATAAATATATATATATATGTATATTAGTACCAAACTCAAAAGTATACATACATATATGTATGTGTATATATATGTATAAAAGTATACATATATATGTATACTTTTGAGTTTGATACTAATGTGTAGTATCAACATATTGGTACAGGTGCAAGCTTGTTATACAGATAAACCCATGTCACAGGGTTTGTTTGTTCGTTTGTTTGTTTTTGTACAGATTATTTTGTCACACAGGTATTAAGCCCTAGTACCCATTAGTTACTTTTTCTGATAAATTTAAAATAAAATGAAAATATGCTACAAAAGAATTTGGTAATGTATTAAGGTGTAAGTGCATGTTGGATTTTTTATTAATTTTATTTTTATATTCTCCATTATTGCATCTGTAGTAGAAGTTCACCCAAATTTAAACTAATTAAACTATTTAAATAATTAAACTATTTAAATAATTATAAGTGGCAACAGCTATTATCAGAATCAGCCAATTCACTATTGAGACTTCAATATTGAAAATTGTCAAAATCATTTATGATTTTATGTACAATGGCATTGAAATTCATATAATAACATTTTTTAAGTTTATAAGGTAACAATTGTTAGGATTGCAATAGAAGATATTAAGATTCCGGTTAATTTTTTTTTCTAATATAAAGCCCGTAATACCTATCTCCTATAGTTATTTAAAATTTAAACATATGTTTTCCATGGTCATAAAATTGGTCAAAAATATTAGTTTTTATGTGTTATATGAATTTTAAATAAAAATGCGTTATAAAACATAAAACATTTACCATAGTGCTGAATAAATCCACAAACTAATAAAAATGTGTTTTAAAAACTAGATGAAGAAAACTGAAAACAAAATATTCTCCTCTAAACAAAGCTAAATATAATTATTTCTTATATAAACTTATCAAACTTCCTCTGAGTATGTGGCACCCTTACAAAACATGAAAATATATTTACTTAAATACAAAGTAATCTGAAGAAAGTCATAAGTGAGGAAATGAGAAAATGAAGAAAATTGAAGTGATGTGGGAGAAGAGGTCTAGAAACAATCCTTAGGGAATTCTTACTCTGACCAAAAATTACCTATATACTGTGAACTGTGTGCTTTGTCATTTGTAGAAATTATACATGTGACATCATAAAAGCACAAAAATAAGATGCAGTTGAATTTAAATCAAGAAATTAGGATTTATGAGATAGAGGGATGGATAGATAGATACATAGGTAGATACAAAGATACACATAAGCATAAACAAAAATATGATAGATAGGTAAGTGCAAATAACTATTTCCATGCAGCAAAGGAATAACACATATTGGGGAAGTATAAAATATTTTAAAGTTCCTAAACAAAGTAAAAGTTACTGTTAAAATTCTAGATAGGATTTTCTGTTTAGTTGATTTTTTAAAAAGTGTGTTGAGTGCTAAATCCCCAGAAAACAAAAAGGTCTTTTTACAGACAGCTTTTCAAGGATATGCTGATGAGAGAACACTATGCAGGCTTTTTGAACATCTTATACTTTTTGAAAGCCTGTCTTCAAGATTTCAGACCCTCCTCTCATCCACCCCAAATCATACATGACTCATCTGCTTACATCTTGACTATCTTTCAGTTTTTGTCATAAAGATACTTCCTTGGCATGTCTTTCCTTATCCTCTGTGATGAAATTCGCTTCTTCATACATATTTTATGTTTGTTTTGGCCATTCATTTTTTTAAGTGCATCATTATGTGCATTTAGACATCTCATTTTCTCACTGTACTTAAATTAGTGCCTATATTTCTTCTGGACTCTAAGCATAAAGGCAGCATTTTACTATTCCTATATCTGTCATATCTGATCCTCTATATACAACACAATTATTGGCATATAGTAGATGTTTTATAATATTTACTTGACTAATATATAAATTAAAAATTGCATTTCCTGAATATCACTTTATGAATATTTGTTCACATAGTTTCACCATTTCTTTTGTTTGTTTGTTTGTTTGTTTGTTTGTTTTTTTGAGACTAGGTCTGGCTCTGTGGCCCAGGCTGGAATGCAGTAGCACAATCTCTGTTCACTGCAATCTCCACCTCCTGGGCTCCAGCTATCCTTCCACCTCAGCCTCCCAAGTAATGGGGACTACAGGTATGAGCCACCATGCCTGACTAATTTTGTATTTGTGTAGAGATGTGGTTTCACCATGTTACCCAGGCAGCTCTTGAACCCCTGGGCTCAAGTGATCTGTCCACCTCAGCCTCCCACTGTGCTGGGATTACAGACCTGAGCCACCATGCCTGGCTCACCATTTCTATTGAGCTGTTTGTTTCCTTTCGGTTTTGAGAACTATTTGTTATTATAGATATAAGTCTGTTCCCAATATGTGATTTGCAAGTATTTTGTCCCAATCTGGCGCTTGTCTTTTCATGCTCTTTGTAGTATCTTATAAAGAACAAAGATTCTTAATTTTGGAAGTCTAATACGTCTTTTTTTTCTTTTCTGTGTTCTCTTTTGGTGCTTTAATATATCTTTTATTTACCTCAAATTATAAATATTTTATCATGTTTTTATGCAATCTTTGTAAGTATATATGTATATTTAGTTTTATCATTCATGTTTAGTGTTTTTTCTCTAAGATATGGATTGAAGTTTATTCATATATGGCTATCCAGTGATTCAGCATCATTTGTTTAAAAGCTTTTCTCTATTTTCTTTACAAAATTGCTTTGCAGTTTGGTGGAAAATCAAGAGGAAGTACATATCTGTAGGTCAATTTCTACATCCTCTATGCAGTTCCATAGATTATTGTCTACCTTCTTGTCAGTACCATACTGTCTTTTATACTGCAACTTTATCCTATGTCTTGAAATCAGGGAGAGTCAGTCCTATGACTTTGTTTTCCTCCTTCAATCTAACGTTGGCCATTCTGGATATTTTGTTTCTCTATATACATTTTTTAATGTTTATCAATAGCCACAAAATAACTTGTTGGGATTTTGATTGGGATTGTAACAAATCTATATATCAAATTGTGAAGAACTGACATTTTGAACAACATAAATCTTTCTACTTATATACATGTTACCTCTCCATATATTTATATATTCTATTTCTTACATCAGAGTTTGTAGTTTTCCTCATGCAGATCTTGTAAATATTTTGTTTGACTTATACCAAAGTATTTTATTTGTTATTAATTTAAATGATACTGTTTTAAATTTCAAATACCAATTTTTCATTGTTGGTATATAATAAAGCAATTGACTTTTGTATATTAGTCTTATGTATTGCAACCTTGTTATAATTGCCCATTAGTTCCAAGAGTTTCTTGGTTGATCCTTAGGAATGTTCTACATAGACAATTGTAGCATCTGTAAACAAAGACAATTTTACTTCTCCCTATCAAAACTGTATACCTGTTATTTCTTTTTATTATTGCTATATCCAAGAGTTCAAGTACAATGTTAAAGAAGATTGGTGAAAGTACACATCCGTCCTGCCTTTACCCCATCTTAGTGGGAAAAGATTTAGTTTCTCACCATTAAACATTACATTAGCTGTAGGTATTTCAAAGATGTTATTGATCAAGTTCCCCTTTGTATCTAGTTTTCTGAGAGTTTTCATCATGAATGAGTGTGGGAATTTGTTAAATATTGTTTCTTCGTCTCTTGATACGATTGTGACTTTCCTTCATTAGCTTGTTGATTTGTTTTTGTATTTTTAAGCCATCTTGCATACTTCGAACAAATTCCATTTGTTCATTGCTGTGGTATGGATGTGGTTTGTCACTGCCAAAACTCATGTTGAAATTTAATTGCCAATGTAACAGTATTGATAGGTAATCAGTTTTTAAAGAAGGGTTTGGTTCATGGGAGATCTGCTCTCATGAATGGATTAACACAGCTCTCACAAGACTGGATTCAATTTCTTGGTACTGGGATAGTTTTTATGAGAGCATGTTGTTATAAAGCAAGCCTGCCTCTTGAATTTGGTCTTTTTGCCATGGCTAGTTTCCCAGCCACTTCTCCATCATGTTACCACGCAGCTAGAGGCCTTCACCGGAAGTCAAGTGGATGCTGGCACCATGCTTCTTAGGCTTCCCAGCTTCCAGAATCATGAGCCAAATAAACAACTATTCTTTATAGATTACCCAGTATCAGGTATTCTGCTACAGAAGCACAAAACAGACAAATGGTCATGGTTTATACATTTTTTTATACAATTTTGGATTCTATTTGCTATTATTTTGTCGAGAATTTTTGCATCTATCTTCATGAGATATGATGATCTGTAGTACTTTCCTCTAATGTCTCTCTCTGGCTTTGATATTAGAGTGGTGCTGGTTCGTAGAATGAGTTAGGAAGTATTCCCCTATCTCCATTTCCTGAAAGAGATTGTAGAGAATCAGAATGAGGTTTTCCTGAAATGTTTGTTGGAATTCTCCAGTGAGTATCTCTGGGCCTGATTCTTTTTTTGTTTTTGAAGGTTATTGATTATTGATTCAATTTTTCATAGATATAAGCCTATGCAGTTTGTTTATTTTTCCATTTGTGAGTTTTGGTAGATGTGTCCTTAAAGGAATTGGTCCATTTCATCTAAGTTATAATATATGGGGCATAGAGTTTTTCATAATATCCCTTTATTATCCTTGGAATGTTTCTAAAGTAAGTAATTTGTGTCTTTTCCCCTTTTTTATATAAACTTCAATTGATTTTTTTTCTTTCATTCTGAATTATCTTTTTCTGCTTCTTTGTATTCCTAGATATGTTGTGCTGTATTTATTTCAAATGGCAGCAATTATGAAGTTTTGTTTATTGGATATTTTTAAATTTCTATAAATATTCTTGAGGTGATGAAATTAAGCTACTTAAAAACACTTTGTTCTTATGGAGTCTTAATTTTTAAACATGGGCAAGTGAAACCAACACAGTGTTTAGTTTTGGTGTTAAAATTTCCCCCGTTACTGGGCAATCTTTCAGATGTCCTATGAATTAGAAGGTTTTCCCCCTCTGACTTATGAGAATAGGACTAATCTCTTTCCTATGTAAGCACTGATGATTTTCCCTCTAATTGTTACAGATGCTTATTTCTTAAACCTCCTGTGCTTTCCTTACACTGTTGATGTGTTGATTAGGATGCAGCTGAATAGACAAGGAGGAACTTCTGTAAATTCCAGAGTTGTCTCTAGTATACTGCTCTGCCCATTCTAGGCACTTTAGGATCCTAAGCCTCTGAATTGTCTTCTCAATTCACAGCTTCTGCTGTGAATTCACAGCTTTTGCCCTGACCCTTCCTCCTAATATCTTGGCCTGGAAACTCTCTTTAGGCAGTATTTTGGGGGAATTATAGTTATTAACTTATTTTTTTCATATCTCAGGGATCAGCCTGTTTTCCTATATCTTGAGAACTTTTATTTTGTAAATTTGTCCATTATGTTAGGGGTTTCAGATTGGAAGGCAAATCTGGTATCTCTTTTTCTTGGCAGAGACCAAGTGTCAGTAATATGAATCTGTTTCTGTTTTATGTTGCATATACAGGCCAGAAAAATCCACTGAGATACATTTAGTTCATGAGAAGAATTAATTGGTTCATGAATTCCAGGAAGGAGTTGAATACAGTTTCAAGTAAGTACACAAATTCTCCTGAGCCTCAGAAACATTTAAGCTTTAAATAGTCTCTTTGTTTTCTCTAATGTCTACTTAATTCTATGTTCTAATCTCTTTCTCTCTCACTGTCATAAAAAATCAAGTCTTGCCTTCATAGACAAAGCTCATTTTAATATTTAGAGAAGTTTACCATTGATATCACAGCTTTTCTGTTTTTTCTCTATGCTTTTCCCATGTGAAGCTTGCAACCTGCAATTTCATGTCTGTTTTAATTTTTATCACTCATACATGTAACATTATTTTTACTTTCTTATTTCCTGAGTCACAAAAATCCAAATAACATGTATATGAATCATGACAAAATGCAAACTATATAGCGGAACTCTGGAAATATTTCAAGATTCTGTAGACTAACATAGACATAGAGACTAAAGATTTATTGAAAATAAAACAAATTTGAAAATCAAAGACATTGCATTAACTTTCATTAGTGCCATGTCTGAAAATCAGTGATGTTTATGTTCTTCATCTGATTGGAATATAGGGATGACTATTAAATGAGTTAGTCACTAACTCAGGAAGTTATTGAGGGAAGAAAAATGGGGTTCACTTTTTGAACGTAAGTAATTTCCTATATCCTTGGCTACATTTCATTCAATCATATGCAAGAAATTTAGCCACCCAAAAATCTCTTTGTAGAAAAATTAAGTTTTACCTTTAAAAAGAAATTTTGAAAAGTTAGATAATTGCATACTTGCGTGGTTGTTACTTTTTAGATGGTAATCTTCTATATGACCAGATAATGGGGATCTCAGGTGTAATGAAGGATAAAGAGAAACAAAACACAATAATGTTTATTTAATGAATTTAATGTAAAACTTGTTTTCATTCAAGAAGCTGGGTTAGTTGTCCAGGAATGTTTCTAATGATTCTTAAATGAAAGTTGCTCTTATAATAAAATAAATTAATTGATTTATTAACATATAGAACATACATTGTAAGCATAATAAATGTCAGGCTATAAACTAGGCTTTCTCTATAAAAATATTTTAATTTCTTCAGGTGTTAGCCATCTCTAGGCAGTAATGTGTATTAAATAAATAACGTTAATGAGCAGCAATAAGTAACAGAATGAGAAAAAGTAGGAGTCATCAGCTTCACTTGGGATTTTCTCAGGAATTACAGTTGGACTTGCCTTATGAAGAATGAAGGTGATCCTTAAGCTGATACATATGAGAGAAACTTAGACACTATAGATAATACATAAAGAAGTGGGATCAGATGATATTCTTGTGTAATTATAACTCACTTAATGTATATCATATTTACCATTCATGGAAGGATGTGTTGGTTGATGAACTTAGATAGGCTGGGATGAGACAAAGAAAGAATTTTTCTATGACAGTTAAGTCTTTGGAGATAAGCTTTGAATCAACTGAGGGCTACAGCAAGATTTAAGGAGAGATGTAATATAACTTATGGGTTATTATTTTCTCCTAATTAAAGATGCAATATTATCTAGTGAAATTATTATTTTTGGTTTCCCAGAACAAAAATGTTTTTGCATGTTTATCTCTCTCATGTTAATTACTGAGTAATCAACTCTTTAATTTCATTATTTTTATCAAGTTAATAGAAATCTAGAAATTGTGAATCAAAATGGAGGTAGAAATAATCATGGGCATCATAGCTTTAAAATATTTGATCTAGATAATTTTAATGCTGCATATTTCTGCCAGTAGCTCCTCAAATTACAACTTATCTGTCTTTACTTTTCCTTAGACAACTTGGGGGAAGTGCAAAAGTTTTTATTATTTATGTAATCATTTGCCTTTTTAATGGCACACACTGAGTTTGATTAAACTTTTATCCAGCTTTAGTTTCACAATATATGGAGTCTAATTATCAAAATGGATGTTTTATTATGTTTAATTTCTTCCTGTGAAAAGTTGGGAGATAACTGTGGTAGGGTCTTTTGAGTTTCTACTCATTGGCTAGCTTTACAAATTCAATTTTGATAATTAAATTAAATTGTGGTCCTTAGTGTTTGAAAACCTCTGAATTGCAGTAGGCCAGATGCTATTGCCTGATTAGATAGTGTGATATTTTAATCACCAGCTGTAGCATTATAAACCTGCTCTTGTAATACTCTCCTTAAGTTCTCCATCTGCTTCCAGCATCTGGTCAGTTTTGCCTAGGTTGTCATTTTATTTCATTTCTTCTTTGTTATTCCACATATAGAAAGGATTAAATGGAACTTCTATATTACATTTTATAACCAAATGAGATATACCATTATTCTTCATTTTAGCACACACATTAACTAATAATTGTAGTAATACTCAGGATTCCATACAGTTTTCACTGTCAACACATACTTGGTACACAATATGAATCGACATTGTATTATGCCTGATATAACAATTGTCACTAGAAAACTAATTAATATAATTGCTTAAGATTGAAATCCACCTTGCCCCTTCAAAAGAATTCTTAATAAAATAACCTTGCTAAATTAGTCTTTCACAGATTTAAGATTACTATTGAATAGATATAGAAAATGGAGTTAAAAGAGCCTTCATCCTTTCCATATAGATTCCTCAAAAATAGAAAATGAAAGTACACAGTCACCAGTATTGGGGTCCAGAGCTGTAAAGAGTACATCAAATATGTCATTACTAGCACATTGTATACAGCCACACTGTCATCAAGATTCTATTACATCATCTCCTTCATATCCAGGATGGGTTCAGTCTCACCTGCTCCACAGAAATGTTTGCATCTATACCAATCCATAAATATTTCTCATTACTAATATGCTAGTGCATCTAATTTACTAAAACACTAATTTTTAACAGTTTCATTTGAAATTTTACTATTGTTAGAAACTCATTTAGAGATCTTAGCTTTATTTATTTGTACCTATATTTTACAAAGCTAAACACAGTTTTGAGGACTTAGAGAACACACAGAAAATATTAAGGACTGAATATGAGAAGATCCGTGGTATAAATTTACCAACCCAGACATAGAGATAACAGACTTTAACAATAAAACTTCACTAAGAAAATAAGTCAAGAAGTATTAAATAATTTTGTAAAGGGAAGGGAAGCAAATTGAGGGCCACATTTATAGCTAATCTTAGTTTACAAATATAGGATAAATAACTTCCAGATCCATTTGTTCAAAAATATTTATTTTATACCCACTATTTGCCAGTCACTATTGTATGTTCTCATATGCCCCAGAAAACAAAACAGGCAACTACAACTATACCATTTACTTCTGATGAAGGTATACCCTTAATATTATCATGATATATTCAATAAATTTTACCTAACTCACTCCAGTGTATGTGATGAGCACTTACTATCTAATATTTTTTACATATTTATAACGCCCCAAATTAATGAAGAACTCCTTGTAATATAAGGAAAAGATCCTTGTAAAAAAGAGCCCAAGTTATATCTTTAGCAAAATCTTCTTATATTAGTTTGGTAGATTATGATGGAATGTGACACCCTTTGATGCCAAAACCATTGCTAAGTCTTAAATACTTAACATACTATAAATCTAGGAATTGACTATTTTATTTATTAACTTTGTTGTTTTAAACCAAGTTAAAATTACTTAATCCTAAAATGGTGCATGTAAAGACAACAAGCAAAATTAAATTCAGTCTTTAATCAAACTAAAATGATATCTTTGAGCATACTGTTTTACTACTAGTAGTGATAGATAATACCTGTGGACAAATTATTTATTTTTTAATCAGACAAATTTAGTTATTTATCCATCCAAAGTTTATTGATTTTAGCAAAGGCAAATACAAAAACAATAAGCCAAATACTAATGGACTTTAATTGTAAAACTGTGGATTTAAGATAATAATCTGTAAATTAGGCAAGTTAATTGAGTAATCCAGATACTGATCTTATGAAATGACATGTAAAACAAATGATAACTATTATAATTTTCAACATGAGGTAAAAAGGCAAAAAAGGTTAAAAACACATTTAGTAATTTTAACTACATTTTGATGATGTTTATTAGAGACTCTTACCAGATTTCTTTTTTTAGCTTCAGGGAAATAATGCTATATCCTAAATATTCTTTCTCTAAAATTAAGCCATCTTACACAAATCATTGCTTAAAAAACTCTTGCTACTATCCACTTTCCTCAAGAATGTGACTCCTTTTATTTGTTGTAAAAATGTACAATAATAAAAATAAAACCAAAGTTATATTTCAATATGCAGTAATGAATATAAATTATACATTGGATGTTTTTCATACTATATTGTGCAAAATGTGCTCTTGCATGATTTTTCTCTGCAAATGAATAAATTTAGAAATACTTAAACTATTGATAGCTATTATATTTTCTTATGATATTTTGAATGCGTTTTGTGAGTCACTTAAATAGTCTTAATAGAAAAAAATTAGAAACTGCAATTCCTAATGATATGTTTTTATAATCTGAAATACCTATTATTCATGGTACTGGAATTACTATCTATTTTTATTACATTTCCAGGAACAAAAGGTGATTTGCAAACAAAATTTTAAAAAGAGACAATCTTAATACCAGTATGTTGCAGACAATACAAAGGAGAGAGAAATTATTAAGAAGTGCAGATCTTTCAAGAAAAGACACAACATGTAGGCAGGTATGCACCCATCTGGGAAATCAAACACATGCTGTTGATGCTATTTTTAAAATTTACAATGAGCATTATTTTAAGTTAGATTATTTTTTATTTTTTTGATACTTAGCTGCTGACCTTCTCATTTTTAAACTAAAACTTTATCCAGTTGGTATTATAGACACACACACACACACACACACATACACACACATATATATGAGGAAATCATTCTTCACTATCATACTATGCCCTACGTGTTCCTTGCTGCAACTTAAGAAAGCAGGCAGCTATTTTTGTAAAGGGTTCAATCACCTTCAGTATTACTGGTGATTCAAAACAGACTTCTCATAGTTTACCAATTAATCTGCAGGGGATGTAGCAAAAGTTAGAAATCAGTGAAGCCTGCTGAGTTTGCTGAAGAACTCTATGGATGAGAGCTCATGCAATAACCAGCATCACAATCGGTTTGGTTCCATTCGTAAAAATGGTAACTTTGTTATATGTGGTATAGGCACAAGTAGAGATTGATACGTTGACTTAGACATTGAGTAAAATGACCAAGAAATTCAAAAAGCTTGAAGTTAATTTAGGTCAGGCCCTTTAAAACAACCGTGTCTTCTGTTACGAGTTAATATTTATTTGGCTCACTATTTTTAAAAAATCAAAATTAAAATATGATTAAAAATCTATTTTGACATGTAAATATTAAACAATTTTTTAAAATCTTGATCGCTCATGGATACTCATATCAAAAGAGGAGATCTTTTAAAAATAATGAAATAGGCAACACTTTTATAATTTCCTTTATGTCTGTACATCTTGAATAGTAGTTGTCAGAGGACAGTTTTCTTTGCAAAGATTAGCCATACCCTTAAAAAAAAATTCCTAGAAGGGTGTAAAACACAGATTACCAAAATAAATGATTCAATTGTATGTGTTTTTCTTGTTATTCTTCCTTACTCATTTCGGTTGACAGATAACAGTAGAATCATTTTGCTAAAAGCTACTCTGCAGCATACAAGGGCCTTATCACCACTGTCTTTGTCCTAAATAAACCCATAAGGAATTTTACTGCAGTGTTTCGTCATCATAGACCTAAACTTCCACTTTAGAGAACTATTTTCCTCTCAGCACATTGTACTCAGTGGTTTTTTAAATATATACTTTAAGTTCTGGGATACATGTACAGAATGTGCAGGTTTGTTACATAGGTATACAGGTGACATGGTGGTTTGCTGCACCCATGAATCTTTCATCTACATTAAGTATTTATCCTAATGCTATCCTTCCCCTAGCCCCCGCAACTCCCCACCAGCAGGACCCATTATGTGATGTTCTCCTGTCTGTGTCCATGTGTTCTTGTTATTCAACTCCCACTTATGACTGAGAACATGCAGTGTTTGATTTTCTGCTCTTGTGTTAGTTTACTAAGAATGATGGTTTCCAGCTTCATCCATGTCCATGCAAAGGACATAAACTCTTTCTTTTTTATGGCTGCATAGTATATGTGCCACGTTTTCTTTATCCAGTCTATCATAGATGGACATTTGGGTTGGTTCCAAGTCTTTGCTCTTGTGAACAGTGCCGCAATAAACACATGCGTGCATATGTCTTTATAGAAGAATGATTTCTAATCCTTTGATTATATACCCAGTAATGGGATTGCTGGGTCAAATGGTATTTCTGGTTCTGGATCCTTGAGAAATTACCCCACTGTGTTCCACAATGATTGAACTAATTTACACTCCCACCAACAGTGTAAAAGCATTCTTATTTCACCACATCGTCTCCAGCATCTGTTGTTTCCTGAGTTTTTAATAATCACCATTCTAACTGGTGTGAGATGGTATCTCATTGTGGTTTTGATTTCCATTTCTCTAATGACCAGTAATGATGAGCTTTTTTTGATGATTTTTGGCTGCATAAATGTCTTCTTTTGAAAAGTGTATGTTGGTTATTTGACCCAGCAATCCCATTACTGGGTATATACCCAAAGGATTATAAAACATTCAGTTATAAAGACACATGCACACATATGCTTATTGTGGCACTGTTTACAATAGCAAAGACTTGGAACCAACTCAAATGTCCATCAATGATAGATTGGATAAAGAAAATGTGGCACATATACACCGTGGAATACTATGCAGCCATAAAAAAGGATGAGTTTATGTCTGTTATAGGGACATGGATGAAGCAGGAAACCATCATTCTCAGCAAACTGACACAAGAACAGAAAACCAAACACCACATGTTCTCACTCATAAGTGAGTGTTGAACAATGAGAACACGTGAACACAGGGAGGGAAACATCACACACTGTGGCTTGTTGAAGAGTGGGAGGGCTGGCAGGGATAGCAGGGGTGGAAGGATCGGAGAGGGCTTATATTAGGAGAAATACCTAATGTAGATGATGGGGGAATGGATGCAGCAAACCAC
>CAUYLG010020419.1:0-102756 GCA_963573385.1 Cacajao melanocephalus
TATAATATATAAAATATATATAACATATATAATATATAATATATAATTTATATATTATATATAAATTATATATAAATTATATGTACTATATATAAATTATATATATTTAATATATAAAAATGTATATAAAATATATATAAATTATATATTATATATATAATATATATATTTGCCACAGCATCTTGCTCTGTCACCCAGGCTGGAGTACAGTGGCGCAATCTCGCCTCACTGCAACCTCTGCCTCCCGGGTTCAAGCAATTCTCCTGCCTCAGCCTCCTGAGTAGCTGGGATTACAGATGTGCACCACCACGCCTGGCTAATTTTTGTATTTTTAGTAGAAACGGGGTTTCACCATGTTGGCCAGGCTGGTGTCAAACTCCTGACCTCATGATCCACCCGCCTCAGCCGCCTAAAGTGCTGGGACTACAGGCATGAGCCACCGAGCCCGGCCTTGAAAACATTTTAATCTAAAATGTATTCCCCAACCTACTCTTGCCTTTTTTTAAATTAAAAAAATGGTTGTGGTAACTTGCATATAGCGTAAAATTTGTCATCTGACCCACTTTGAAACATACAGTTGGTTCAGAGGATGAAGTGCGTTCGTGCTGTTGTGTGGGACCTCCACCTCCCATGGCACAGTGTTTTCATCGTGCCGAGTGGAAACTGTGCCCATGAAATACCAGCTCCCCTTTCCTCCTTCCCAGCTCCTGGCAACCCCCGTTCTACTTTCTATCTGCACGAGTTTGACTTCTCTAGGTGCTGCATATAGATGGAGTCACAGCATCTGTCCTTTTTTTCTTTTTTGAGACAGAATCTCACTCTTGTTGCCCAGGCTAGAGTGCAGTGGCGTGATCTTGGCTCACCGCAACCTCCGCCTTCTGGGGTGAAGCAGTTCTCCTGCCTCAACCTTCCGAGTAGCTGGGATTATAAGTGTCCACCACCACGCCCGGCTAATTTTTGTATTTTTAATGGAGACAAGGTTCCACCGTGTTGGCCAGGCTGGTTTCCAACTCCTGACCTCAGGTGATTCACCTGCCTTGGCCTCCCAAAGTGCTGGGATTACAGGCCTGAGCCACTGCCTCCTTCACTCAGCGTCCTGTCCTCTAGGTTCATCTGTGCTGTACGTGTGTGAGAAATTCTCTCAAGGCAGAATATCCCATTGTGTGCGGAGTCCACGTGCTTGTGTATTCCTTCATCTGTGGGTGGACACGGGCTGCTGTGTGGAATGCTTCTGTGAATAGAGGTGTACACATCTGTCTGAGTTCCTGCTTTGAATTGTTTGGGCGGACACTGGAAGTGCGACTGCCGGATCAGGTGGTCACTCTGCGTTTAACTTTGGGAGGAATCGCCACAGTTTCCCACAGCAGCTGCGCCATTTTGCATTCCCTCCGGCAGCGCACAGGGCCCCGACGCTTCCACACCTTCACAGCACTTGTTTCCTCATTGTTCAAATGATCCAGAAAGCCTTCTTCATGGGGATGGGTGCCATCTCACTGCGGTTTTGTCTTTCTCTGTTGATCAGTGATGCTGAGTACGCCTTGACTGTCGTTGTTATGAGATTTTATAGGAATGATTACTAAAACCATGGGAAACACTTCTACAGGGTATGTTTGGTAGTTGTTTTCAAGGGTAGACTGAGGGTAAGGGAAACCATGGTGCCTGGGAGGGAGAAGCGGTCCCAGGGCAGGACAAGGTGCGCAGAGGGGTACTAGTGTAAGAACTAACCTGTGGTCATCGCTCCTGAGACACTTGCACAGATGTGTGTTCCACTGGGCTTCTCAGCCCTGTCTTGGAGGCCTGGCTGTGCTGCCTCAATGCCCCACCTGTCCAGAGCCGTCTTGAAGTCACTGCACGTGCAGGTGCTGAGAGAGACAGTGTGAGTGTGTGGCACCGATGGGCACTCACTCAGTGGATAGTTCCTGGCTCCAGCTGTGCTGCGTTTCGCCCAGGGGGTGGGATGGGAGACCGGAAAGCTGCGTGTCCCTGGATGGGCACCGCCATTAGGCTGATGAAAAGAACATGATAGATACTCTCCATCAAATTGCATGTGGGCCTGAGGCTCTCGGTGTCGTGATGTCCCAGTAGGGTTGGAGGGCAAAGAGGAAGCTTGCCCAGGTCCCCTCGGGGCTGTCGGGTGACGAGCACCCACACACCTTGGGGTCAGGGCTCCGGAAGCGTTTCCCAAACAGAACCACCACGGGAGCCTCTTGCACCCCAAAGGCCTGAGAGTGAGTCTTCATCCCAGGCCCTGAGCTTGGACAAAGGAGATTCAGGATGAGGAAGACGCTTGGCACGACCTGTCTACACACCTCTGCTGTCTTCCCAGTGTGGGGACTGCTGTGGATGATAAATGATTGGTTAACTCAGGTGGCCCCGCTAGTTGGGACCCCCTTCTCTGTTTTATTTAGTGATGGTGTCCCTGGCCAGGCCCCTTTGAAGTTCATGGCTTCAGAAATAATAAATAAAAATAAACTTCACAGCTTCATTCCGAAGGTGCAGATGGGCCAGCCCCAGCTGTCCAGAGCGGTTTTGCATTTCTCTGTGGATTATCTGCCGGAGCAGCATGGGCTGGTGTGTCTTATGTTATTATTTTTTGTCATTTAACTTTGAGATGCAAAGTTAAAATCTGTAAAACTAAAGGATAACCCTTTCTAAAATAATTAAATTATAAGCTAGGAAATATTGTTCTGCAGTAACGCAGGAATCTGCCTGTGGTGTTAGAGAAGGTGAAATCTTTCGCTTCCAGCTGTTAGCTGGAAGGACAGCCGGGGCCCAGGGTGCCCTCCAGCCAGAGAAGCTAGGACAAGGCGAAAAGCAGACAGCTTTGCAGTTCGGTGAACAACCTGGGCTTTGTGTGGTGCTTTAAACAGGAACTCAGGATGCTGAAAAAGCCTCATTTGGAAGAAAATGTAAAGCCGGCTGCATCCCACCCTGCCTGGATGTCGTGTGGACGTGGGCATGCTGCTCGGGGAATTTAGGAAGCTGGGGATTGTCTCCCGGCAAAGTTGGAGGCACATCGTGTACTGGTTAGGCCTGAGCCTGGGCCTGGCTCGGGAGGGGTTGGTTTGTGTGTCCCGAGTCTGAGCCATTTTGTACTTTCCAGCGAGGGCCTCCACACGCTGCTTTCTTCATAGCCTCCCGAAAGACTTGCCTTAGGGAAGTGTCTTCAGATCATACTCTGTGAGGTCAGACAGGAATCATTTCATACAACAGTGGGAAGTGGACCCACTCTCTTTGCAAAGTGAAGGCTGTTTATTTGCTTGTTATGATTTAACAGGCAAAATACTACACCCGGGTTGTAATACCTACAAGGCAGCCTCCCTGAAATGCTTGCATGGAACGGGATGTTGGGATGCACTCACCGGTGAATTTCTCTTGAGGTCTCCCTTCCCTCATCTGGTCGAAGCAGAGCCACCAGACGTGGGGGACTCTGCCTCTGGGGGCTGCGTGCTCTGCCCTCGGCCATCTCTGCTGGCTGCTCCCCGGAGTGCGTCCCTGCCTGCGTTCAGTGTGAGCTGCCTCACGTTTCTACTCAGGGACGCCAAGCTCACGCATGTTGAGGGAAATATGGCATACTACTTGTTCTTAAAAATGAGATGAAAAAATAAATCTAAACACACTCTTCAAGTGTCACTCTTCTTTAAACTTTTATATACGTTAAAGCTCTTTTTGTTCTGTTCAATATACTCTACTTAGAACTTTAAAAAATAAACTTTCTTTTTCGGTACCTCCCGTTCCCTGTATCAGCCTTGGAAACATTTAGAAACACATCTCCCTAGAACTCTTCTGTGCAAATAACAAACATAAATAATATTAACGTCTATGTTGCATATATAAAAAAAGGCTACTTCAAGGTTTTGCTGCCACCGCCTTGCAGGGGCTCCTACAAGTAGTTCGTGGTCTGGGCCCTGAAGTCCTGGTCGACCTGGGTGGGGCTGGACAGGAAGTCCATGTCCCGCTTGTCCACGTGCAGGCTGCTCTGGGAGAACTGTAAGACACTCCCCAGCCTGCTGACCAGCGACAAGGAGGAAATCCAGTTGACTGAGCTGAAGGTGGGCAGGCTGAAGAGGGAAGACAGGGGGGTGGCCCTGCTGGTGCTGGCAGCTCTCACCTTGGCCTCCTCAGGACCCCCTCCCGGGACAGCCTCCCCTGGTGCGGAGGACCTGGGGGCCTGCGCGCTCAGCCCCTCCAGCAGGGGGTGCTCCCTCAGTGGCATGCTCACGTCCACCACGCTGGGCTCCCCACTGGCCTCCGGGGAGCAGGCTGGCTGCTGTGTGTGCCAAGAAGGCTGGGACAGGGGCACAGAGGTCTTGATGGTCCTCCCTTCTGAGTGCTCGGTTCCCGGCTCCCTTGGGAGGCATCCCTGAGCAAAGGTCTCTTTGGGAGCGTTGAGTCTCCTGGGGGACTTCCTGGCTGACTGACGTGCCAGCTGCAGTTGGGTGGGGAAAAGGCTCCCCTGGAGGGATTTGAAAAACAATCTAGAAAGAGCACATTAAAAGAAAAATGAGCTACTCCGTGGGTAGTGTCTTTGAGCTTCCAGAGGCCCACACAGGGCAGCAGCAACGCCGCTGCCGTCTGGGCTTGCTCGGGCTCAGGGGCGCCATCCCGCCATCCCGCTCCGACACGCACCTGGGCAGCAGCGCAGCGACAGGCGTCACCAGGCAAGTCAAGTAAAATACTGGGTCGCCCAGCAAGGCTTGTATCGTCCAGTAAGGGTTGGACGGAGGATAGCACGTGGCACAGGAAGCGTTGTAGATCAAAGCCACGGTGAAGAACAAGAGGACACTGAAGCCACACGTTATCCAGTTGAGCCAGGTCTGAGGGAGAATGAGAAAGGGCATTTATTGACTTATTTATTTATTGTACTTTAAGTTCTGGGGTACGTGTGCAGATCATGCAGGTTTGTTACATAGGTATACATGTGCCATGGTGGTGGTTTGCTGCATCCATTGCCCCGTCATCTACATTAGGTATTTCTCCTAATGCTATCCCTCCCCAGTCCCCAGGCCCTGATGTGGGATGTTCCCCTCCCTCTGTGTTCTCATTGTTCAACAACACCCACTTATGAGTGAGAAAATGTGGTGTTTGGTTTTGTGATCTTGTGTCAGTTTGCTGAGAATGATGGTTTCCAGTTTCATCCATGTCCCTGCAAAGGACACGAACTCATCCTTTTTTACGGCTGCATAGTATTCCATGATGTATATGTGCCACATTCTCTTTATCCAGTCTATCATTGATGGGCATTTGGGTTGGTTCCAAGTCTTTGCTATTGTAAACAGCACTGCAATAAACATATATGTGCATGTGTCTTTATAATAGGATGATCTATCATCCTTTGGGTATATACCTAGTAATGGGATTGCTGGTCAAATGGAATCTATTTCTAGGTCCTTGAGGAATCGCCACACTGTCTTTCACAAGGGTTGCACTAATTTACACTCCCACCAACAGTGTAAAAGCATTCCTGTTTCTCCACCTCCTCTCCAGCATCTGTTGTCTCCTGATTTTTTAATGATCGCCATTCTAAGTGGCGTGAGGTGGTATCTCAATGCAGTTTGATTTCCATGAGAAAGGGCATTTATTTCCACCTAAAAGTGGCAACAATGACAATTACAAACATGCGCCAGTCATCAATGAGCGGGCGTGCTGTTCTGAGGCCTCCGGATGAACACACCGCGGGCTCTGACACGGTAACTGGTGGGCTCAGTGAGGCCCCTGGAACCGTGGACCGCCCTGGGAGACGCACAGGTGAGATGGAGTCCGGGGCGTGAGAGCAAGACAGGAGGGAAAGGAGAGAATGTGGTGGCGGAGGAGGGAAAGAGGCGGGAGGGAGATGAGTGCGGCCGGGAAAGGGCGGGCATCAGGCTGCAGCGGCTCCCGTCGCCACGGGTCTTCCCACGCCACAGGGCTCAGGAATGTGTCATTTTCCTTCTCATCACACTGAGCTCAGCTTCACAGTGTCCCGTCTACTGCAGATGACCTCCCAGACCTCAGGAAGCTGCAGGGAAGTGTGGGGTCAGTGACCTTGGGGCCCGTCTGCCACGTGGCCACGCAGGCAGCTCTTACCCAGGTTCTGGTTTCAATGCCCAGGTGGAGCAGGAAGGTGAGCAGCGCGATGGTCGTGATGGGGGTCCCCCAGGTAAACAGGTCCACGTTTGAGTCATAGTAGGCCTGAAAGACAGCGGGGTCCTGGATCTGGAGGTCCCCGGATGCAGCTGGTAAGACGAGCTGCACCCGGGACCAACTTACCAGGTAAGGGATGAAAAAGCAAACCAGGCTCTGGAAGGCGGCGTCAGCCATGTTAAACCAGAACGTTCGCGGCCGGTATTCCTGGGACACAAAAACAATCGGTGACATTCGGGGAAGTGCTGGCATCCTCCGGGGAAAGCCGTTAGAGGAACAGTGGAGTCACTTGTGTTAAAAACAACAGCAACAAAAACCCTTCCTGAGGAAGAGAGCTGGGAAAGGCCACAGAGGAAGGGTCCTCATGCACACATGCCTGACAGCAAAAACTGTCACAGCCACAAAATATACTTCTCCAAGGACGTGTGCCCAGCAACTGTCCGTCCAAGCTCAACAGGCACCATCTCTGCCATTTATCCGTGTAGCCAAGGAAAGAGCATCTCAAGACAATCATGATTTTTCCCCCTTTAAATACATTTGTCTTCCTTTGCCTCCCTAAATGCACACACAGTTGACTACGGCGCACACACTTCTATTGCAGTACCTCATTTCCGATAGACAGTGTTGTCTCTTAGGGAACCTCTCTCTGTTTGCTATTTAGGTTGACAGTTGAAATGACATTTCCTAGGATGCTACACATAAGTTAATGCACAAGGCAAGCACCCGAGGAAAACTCTCTCTCTCAGGACTCCTGGAGACGTGAAGCCCTGCCACACACTTGGGAAGCGTTCTGTGGCTGAGCCTCACTGCGAACACCTAAACCAACAAGGCGAGCTTCCGGACCTCCAGATCCACAGTCAAACGACAGAACCGCTTTCTACACCTTCACAAGGAACCCAACTCTCAAGTAGAAATAGCACCTGAAATTCCGGGCATTCTCCCCCAGTGTGAGCCCTTCTGTTCCTTCACGTTGACCAACGTCTGCCTCCCTTGGTCGTGGGTCCCTTAGAATGTTTCTTAACAGTAAGTCTTCACTTTCAAAGTCACACAATGGATCTGCCCCAATGTTAAAAGCAAATAGCTATCTCCCCATGGGCAGAAATGAAAATAACCTTGACAGGGATGAATAGAGTCTCTGTTACCCAGGTGACCAAATGTGTCTTTGACCCCGCCAAGTCCCAGAGAAGCTGGCACGGGACCTGCAGGCAATGCAGATGGGGAAGGAGCTCTGACTAAGACTTAGGGAAAGTGCGCCCAGGCTCTTCCCGTGGGCCACCTAATCCCACAGGACAGGACGCACTCCCAGCATCTCTGTCCCACAGCTGGCTGAGGAGGCCGAGACCTGGCCAAGGATGAGAACTCCCCCAAAGCCACAGGTAGCAGGCAGAGGTCCTGCTCCCCTGCCTGGCCCTCCACCTCCTGGCACCCCGTGTCTGTGGCCTGCTTCCGTGGGCACTGAGCATTCACAGAGGTGGCCAGGGGATGTTAACCCATCAGTGAATGAATCTGGAATTAGGGATTATTGCAGAAGAAATGAGACTCCACGTTCTTTTTGCCCACATGGACTAACTCAAAGCAAAGCAAAGCACTTACTGTTTACTTTCATGGCTGGCTAGAAACAGCTGGCCGTCAGTGTGTCAATCTACGTGTTGTATTCATGTCAATATGTGTTTAAATCTATCTGCTCTTTCAGTGGCTCAGTGGCTTCTCGTTAATTGGTTGGTTTTCTTGTTAATTCCCATTCATCATAAGTCACATGTTCTTGCTGGCTTTAGAAAAATCCCCCTCTAACCTCAGTGATCCCCTGTGACTGACGTGGACTCTGGGCTTTCCTTGGGCTCCTGGACACTTGTGGAGGGGAACAGTTTCGCCAAGGCCCAGCAGAGAGCAGCCCTTTTCCTCCTTCCTCTAGAATGCTGAATTCTAGAATTTTAGTTGGTCCAGGCTGTCCGTCTAAAGGGAGGCTGGGGAACTGGCACTTTCGGGAGGGTGAACGTGGAGGGCAGAGCTCAGGAGGTGAGAGGTGGAGACTCAGGGGAGCTTTACCTCCATGTCCTGGCCGCTCTTGTAGAGCTGCGGCTTGGTCAGCAGTGCGTCGTCCGGCACGTCCCTGTCCAGCACCCCAGTCACGAGCTGGGGCAGCGACGAGAAGAGCAGATTAAAGAAGATGAGATACCACTGGTCAATCATGGCAGACGCAGAGAAGCCACAGAAAAACTGGAACCAAAACAGGAGGCCCACGAACATCTGTGGTCACGAAAGGAAGAACAAGAACAGGCAGGTCGTCAGCCACTGCAGAGGATTCTCATCCGAGGGTGCCGACAGGCCTGCAGACTTTCACCGCCAAGATTAACTGCATGGGCAGCGAGTTCTTCCAACGCCAGCCCTGACCTTGAGCCCTGCTGCCGGCGTCTGCCTCTCCTCCTTCCTCCTCATTCCCTTAGGCAAGAACAACTGGCAGTGGGAATTGGGGATTCCCAGGAGCAGCCCTTGCAGGGATGAGGTTTCTGCTTGACAAGCTCTGGATCATTAGCATAAAACACAATGAGGGTTCACAGGGGTCTGGGGCTGCTTGCGCTTCAAGAAGGCCAGTCGGGTATGGGCTGTGGCTTCTTCCCCAGCAGCCCTCCTCTGTGACCCCAGACAAAACCCACCTGTGGCTGTATCTCTGCTCCTGTCTCCTCTTTAGTGACCTGGCCTACTCTCTGAGGAGGTGTAGTAGACAATGACTGACTCCCACTGAGGGGAAGACACACAGACGCACAACAGCAACGCCAACGACCTCATCAACATCGCTGCCCTGACTTGACTGTCCACACCTCCTCTGGGGAGAGAGGGAGAGGCGCCGTCTCTGATGCTCACAGCTACAGCTACCTGGCTCAGCAGAATCGGAAAGTGAGACCCAGGGAGGTGGAATAGCTGCCTCCGGCACCTGCTCAGTGGGGTGGGGGCAGGGCCAGGTCTATTCTCACCATTGCTAGATACCTGAATATCAGCGGCCTGTGCTTTATAGGGTGGGCATGACAGTTTAGTGACTGCAAAGTGTCCTAACGCTCGTGAGCTATGTAGCTGGGCACAGAGCATGAACCCCTCAGCCTCGCTCTCCTTGTTCGTGACATGGGCATACCAGTGACACTCAGCCAGTGCAGCTGCTGTGAGCATTAAGGGACCCAATGCATTTAGAGTTCTCACCGGAGTCCATGGCGAGCTATCGTGCTCGCCTACGGTGTGTGATGGGGAGTGGTATTGTTAGTTCTCTTGTTTGGGGCTCAGGCAGGGCGACTGCTCTTACCCCACATACAGAGAGGGAACCTGAGGTTCCAAGATGTCAAATGACTTGGCCGAGGTCGCGGTGTGAGAAAGGAACCAAACTCGTTCAACTGCGATGGGTCTTGGCCTGGAGGGCAGGCACAGTCCCAGCAGGGAACTCTGACGCGGAACAGACCGCCTCTGCTGGACGCCGCCAAGCCTGGGCTTGGTCCTGGAGCTGCAACTACCCTCTGACCCGACTCAGTCACTTCACCTCCCTGAGGTTTTGGTTTCTTGACCTGAAGGTGACTTGTTGTGAAGATCACAAGAAACGGGAGTTTATGTTGAAATAACCCACCATGCACATAGCCTCCAAATCCTGTGTCAGACCATGATTTAAATGTCTGAATATGCAGCCTTTCCCCTACATGCTGAAAACTAACATTTGGTTTTTATTCACTGACTTTCTTCCCTTCCGCACTCCCACGGCTGGCTGTCGCTCGCTCACCCCCACAGGCGTGGCCCGGTGAGTCATCAGTGAGCAAATGCAGTCAAGAGAAAGAGGAAGATAAGGACTTAGATAATTGAGATTTTTTTCCTATAGTACCAAAAGGCTTTCTTCCCAAAGCACGGTTGCTATGGAAACGTTTCTTCTCTGCTTTTTATTGAAAAGAAAGGCCAACTTATTTCTAAAACTAATGAATTTCTCATTTCAGGAGGCAGAGTGATTATCCTTGAACTCCTTGCATAGATGAATGCTTGTTAACAAAGGTCTTGCATTTTTATGGAAGAAAGACAGGTGCCCTCTTCTCCTTTCTGCACCCTTCAATGAGGAGGGCCTCATCGCAGTGGGCAGGAGGCTGTGGCCATCCCAGGTGGCCACCAGAGCCTTTCTTTGCATCTGAAACGTTTCTTGATTTGGCCTACATCATTCTTGCCCTTCCTTCAGTTGGAGACATTTAAACTTGGAATTAGAGATCAGCTGGCTCAACTCACATGCTTTGTTTTTGTTTTTAAGATTTAAAAGATTGGGCATGGTGGTTCATGCCTGTAATCCCTCACTTTGGGAGGCAGAGATGGGAGGATAGCTTGAGGCCAGGAGTGTGACACCGGCCTGGGCAACATAGTGACACCCTGTCTCTACAAAACAGAAAAAATTAGCTGGCATGGTGGCCTGTAGTCCCAGCTACTCAGGAGGCTGAGGCAGGGGGATTGCCTGAGCCCAGGGGTTTGAGGATACGGTGAGTTATAGTGGCGTCGCTGCATTCCAACCTCGGCCAGAGAATCAGACCTTGTCTTTAAAAAAAAAACAAAACAAAATCCAAGGCAGGAATTAACTTGCTCAAGATCTCACAGCTAATAAGTGATGGAAATGGGGCTTGGACTCTGTATCACCCACCCCCACTCACTCCTTCAGGGGCTGAGAACCTCTAGGCTTGCAACTGTGCATGCGAGGTGTCAAAGTGCTGGGGGTTCAATGCCAGGGCAGGGAGGAAGGAGGTATGGGCCGGCAATCCCAGGTGTGTGTGACACAGCCTTGGATAGAGTCCCAGGCACAACCTAATCTGAATTAATGTTTGGGACCAAACCTATCAAATTAAACATGCCCTGACTGGCTCTGAGCATCTGTATGCATTTGCTAGAAGATGCTCTGAAAGATGAGGGGTGGGTGTTAGGGGCAAGGAGAGGCTGGGAAAGAAAGGCAGGTGTAGCCTCCAGAAAAACAATTAAGAACATGGGGAACCGGCCTGGGCAACAGAGTGAGACCACGTCTCTACAAAATCAAAAAAATTAGATGGGCGTGGTGGCACGCACCTGCAGTTCCAGCTGCTTGAGAGGCTGAGGTTGGAAGATCGCTTGAGCCCAGGAGGTGGAGGCTGCAGTGAGCTATGATGGACCCACTGCACTCCAGCCTGGGAGACAAGCGTGAGACCCTGTCTCAAAAAATAAAAATAAAAAGAACATGAGCAACCAATGACAATTTAGAGCTAGCTAACGTGGAGACTTTTTATAGGGAGCTGGAAAAAGAAGACACCTTTTATTCTTTTTCAGAAATAACCTTGACGCGGGGGTTCTGGTGTTTAGCCAGGTAGATTTATGGGCCACCCTTGAAGATCACTTAAACCCCAAGAGTTTATTTTGTCTCCTTGTTTGTACATTCAGCCAAAAGCAGCAGCAGCCTAGGAACTCCTAAGTCTAGAAATCTCTTGTAAATGGGGCAGAACTCTGAGGTGGCCACGTGGTCCACCCTGCAGGGCCATGGAGGAGCCCATCTGCCAGAGAAGCAGTGACAAAGGAACGAAAAGTCCAGTATGAAGATGCACATGAAATGCCCAGGCTGTATTCAGAGCCCTGGAGAGACAGAATGTCCGTGGCCAGTCTGCCCTGTCTGTGACTTTACTGCAAGGGCAGTTCAGCTACAGACCGAGCTCACCCAAGAGGGGTGCGTCTGCTCTGTCAGCCTGGGAGGTGGGAGAGGGTGGGGAGGCCGGACGGGCAGTCGCTTCCTGCCGGGTCCAAGCCTCCCTGACCTGGGGGCTCGCTGCCTGTCCTGGTGTGGGTGCGTCCCAACAGAGGCCATTCAGTATGGGAATCAGAGTGTGGCTAAATTCCCTTATTCTGATCCCAGACCACAAAGCACACTTGTACTTATCCTTGGATTTTCCCTGTCTCCTCTAGAGAAAATGCTGATTAGAGGACTCCTGTCTGGGGACATCTCAGCAGCATGCTCCCGAGAAACCCGTGGACAGAGTGGTTAGGAGTCTGGGAGCAGGAGCTGGGTGGCCTGGGGTGAACGCAGCCTGGAAGGTCTACCAGCTGTGTGACCCTGTGCAAACTGCCAGCCTCCTGGTTACACCCCTTCTCACTCTGCAGCCGGCAGTGGGCTTGTAGTGTTAGCCACGGTTTCCACCACCTCTCTGTAGACGCAGCTGCTCTCATGCCTGAGTTAGACTCGGCGCCTATAGGGTGCAGAGCCAGCCCAGGACAGGGGACGCTCACACAGGCCAAGGAGGGTGGAGTAGACGGGAGGCTGTGTACAGCCTGCTGGCCTTATTCAGGCGATGGTCCTAAGAACTGGACCTTCCACTCCCAGAACTCTAGACAGGCATCCAATACCTACCGTGTTTTTGTAGAAGAAGTACAGCACCATGTTGGCAAGTCGGGAGTAGCACCAATGCCCGTGAACGATCAACAGCCTCTCCAGGTGTCGGAATCTCGGCACTGCGAAGTCGCTGGCCATCACTGCCTTCAAAGGAAGAGGGATTCCTGTTACTGGTGATGCACAGCCGGTGTAAGGTTTGCCTTCTTTTCCCAAAACGCAAGGTAAACGACAGAGAAGCGACATTTCTGTTCTGAACACAGTACGAGTGTGGCTGGCCAGGGTCGGCATGGCTGTCACATCCCTCAGCATCTCCTTCCATTCCAAGAGAGGCAGTCTCACCCCACATGCTAGTTCAGGGATGTCACTTTTTAGGATTCATTTAAGCTTTCAAATATGTGTCATTAGTGGGGTTTACAAGGTTTTCCTTTTCCTGCTGTTTTCTCAACAAGTCCAGAAACACAGAGCTGCATGGAGTTTATCTGCCTTTCCCCACCCCTGGATATCACTTTCCTCAAAACCGGTCCACGATCTCAACCCAAGGATGACCCAGAGCTGCTCCAACCATCTGTACAGATGTTCCCTGTCCTGGGAGGCGCATTTTGGGCTGTTGTCCCCAGCAGGCTTGGTGATGGGCAAGGCCAGGCTCGGGGCTCCATTGGCCTCCCACATCCTCCCATCCCAGGACGCCGGGGCAGGCAGGCAGGCAGGCAGGCAGAGGAGGCGGGCAGAAAAGAGTGCAGAGGACAAGTTTCCTCCATGGACAGGCAGGACCCTGCCGTGGAAGCTTCCCCTGCAGGTCTTCGGGCCTGGTGCTTACACAATGAAGCCAACTAGGCCAGAAAACGTCATCAACATGATACCTTTTGTCCCCAGAACAACTTGAAACCGTGCAATAAAAATTGTTTGGAAAAAAAGATCAAAGAAAATGGCAGGAAAAGCTAGATTTCTGCTTACCATTAGAAGGTTATTCTGCACAAAATGCCAACCTGCCTTTAACATTTAACTGATTTCCCTATATTCAAATCATATGTGGCGAACAGTAAATGATGCCTCACGTGGTATGCTTGAAATGGAATAGTGTCATGATACACAAAACCTTAGAACATCAGTGTTCTGAACCCGAAGTTAAGGATTTCAAAGCAAATGTCTCTACCTCTTTCTCTCACCACATAGGGGCTTAAAAGGTTTTCTGGGCCGGGCACGGTGGCTCATGCCTGTAGTCCCAGCACTTTGGGAGGCCGAGGTGGGAGGATCGTAAGGTCAAGAGATCAAGGCCAACCTGGCCAACATGGTGAAACCCTGTTTCTGCTAAAAATCCAAAAATTAGCTGGGTGTGGTAGTGCGTGCCTGCAATCCCAGCTACTTGGGAGGCTGAGGCAGGAGAATGGGCTGAACCCAGGAGGTGGAGGTTGCAGTGAGCTGAGATCGCACCACTGCCCTCCAGAGCCTGGCAACAGAGTGAGACTCCATCTCAAATGAAAAAAAGGTTTTCCATGTTCTGTAATGCTTTACTCATTGACCATGGTTCATCCTCTCAAAAATCACTTATTAAGGCCCCACTATTGTCAGGCACAAACTTGGAGAAACGGAGAACATTAGACACAGTCTCCGTCCTCCCCAGAGTCAGTCTGAAAAACTCGGTCAAAATGGACAAGTGTGAAAAAGAGGCTGACGGCCTGCGGGGCCAACTCTAGGCTGTGTTTGAAGAAGAAACCCCGTCCTTGAGAAGCACAGTCAAACCCCTTCTGAGGACGCCTGGCTCGCCGCCTTCTGCAGCTCCTTCTTTCCCCAGTCCAGTACAATGCTTGTCTTTCTGTCAGAGTGGCCTTTCCAAAGCCTCCCAGCTTTTCTGGGAATTTCAGGAGAGCAGAATCGGAGACACTGGGGTCACCTTGTACCCCTGGCTCCCATCGAACCTTAGCTCTAGAGGGTGCAGGACCACCTGGGTGAACCAGATGAGCTGAGCTCATGAAGACAGAGCTTCCCAGGAGCTGCGGGCTCTCCTCTGCCCTTTGCGCCTCCTGCCTGGCGAGGCCTCCCCACCTTGGCTGAGCTAGGAGCGCCTACCCCTCCTGCCTGGCCCTCCACGGCTCAGCTCTGACTCGACCCCTGGCATCCCTCTGCCTCTGCATCCCACAGCTCATCTCTCAAAGGGCTCAGCAGGACTCAAATGCAAGCAAAGGGGCCCCAGTACTAGAAAACCCACGTGTGTAGGTTGGTAAGGAAAGGTGTCAAGCCTCGTCCGCATCTCACCTAACACATCCGTGGGAGGATGTGCAGCTTTACGTAGGTGCAGAAGTGCCTAGCAACCTCCTCCCCAGCAGCTACGCCTGTTCAAAGCTGTGTCTCCGGGCACCTGCCCTACGGCTCAGCTGTTCCCGTCACCTCTCATGTAGAGCCCCAGAGCCTGGGGATCCCACCTTGAGGCGGGGAGCAGGGGGGGCAGCTTGGGTCCGTCCCTAGCCACACACTCAACGTTCAAGTCTCTGATCCAAAAGATTTCCAGCACGTGAGGTCAACAGCTACTGCCCCCATCAGATTTTCAGTAGAGGAAACAGTGAAAACAGATACAGTGCCAAAAACGTCAGAATGAATGAACTAAAGTTGACCCTTGAACAACACGGGAGTTACGGGTGCCCACAGTCAAAATCCACATATAACTTCTGACTCCCTCAAAAGTTAACTACTAATAGCCTAGGGTTGACGGGAAGCCTTACGGATCACATAAACAGCTGATAAACACACAGAGTGGAATCTACACGTATTTCACACATTCATGACATATCTACCTTTTAATTTTTTTTCCTTTTTCTTTTAAAAAGAGAGAGACTGGGTCTCATTGTGTTGCCCAAGCGGGAGTGCAGTGGTACAATCATAGCTCACTTCAGGCTCAACCTCCCAGGCTCAAGCAATCCTCCTGCCTTAGCCCACTAAGTAGCTGGAATTACAGGCATGGGCCACCACACTGGGCTAATTTTTGCATTTTTAGTAGAGATGTGGTTTCGTCATGTTGCCCCGGCTGGTCTTGAACTCCTGGCCTCAAGTGATCCTCTCAAAGTGCTGAAATTATAGGCATGACCCAGCACACCTGGCCCTCTTTAATTTTTTTTCGATATTTCTAGGCTATGTGGTTCATCTGCAAGTTTTTTCAAATTATCACACATCTCCAAAAAATCTTCCAAATACTTATTGAGAAATGTCCACATGTAAGTTCAGACCCATGTGGCTAAAGCTGTATTTTGTTCATTTATTTAGCAGTTGTTTCTTGAGCTTCCCCCTGTGCCAGGTACCATGCTGGGCACTGTGAAGACACAAAGGTGAGTCAAACGTGAACTGCACTTTCAATTTCGTGAAGGAAGAAAAAAATGTGTGAGTAACATAACACAGAGATTCTGGTCAGATGACAGCAGGGCTGCGGGGGCGGTGAGGGAAATGTCAAGGACCAGCCATGATGGAACTACTGTGCGTTTAGCTTGGGACCTTCCATCTGAGGGTGCCACATCAGCTGAAACTATTAATGAGCTCTGCACAGGCGGGGCACGTAGCAAGTGCCCAGTAGATAATTACTGATTGAACAAATGAATCATCGAATGAATCAGCAAATAAGTGCTGTCAACGTACTGGTTTTTAGCCTGTCTGATAAATCATTCCCTGAAATCTCCACCACATCCAAAAATGTTGTGATTCAAACTCAATCAAAAGTTGATTACCAACTGTGGTAATCCTAAATCCAGAAGAAACACATTTTTGACAGTCATTTGTTCACTGTCTGGCTCCCAGGCCGAGAATGAACACAGCGGCAGAGGGAATATGCAGAGCTCAACTTCCACGTGAGTCAGGACGGTTATGTTCCACTTGTACAGAGACACCGGGTGCCACCTACATCAAAGCCATTTTTCCAAATGGTACTGCTCAGTGTTCAGGACAGTAAGAAGTGCCTGCTGGGACTGAGCCATCGCAAGCCAGACAGACGGCGATGACTCACCTTGCCTCTCTCTGAGCCACTTACTTCACAAAAATAGACTCGTGACATGGGAAGACATGCTTTTTGTGCATCGCTTCATAAACAGGAAGAGTGAGATTCCCCTTACCTTCCACAATGGGCTTAGCAGCTGTATTGAGCATCAGCTGTATTGAGGGCAAACCCTTTAGCCTCATTCAATAGAGCCCAGAGGAAGGTGGGGACAGCCCACGGGGTGATAGGACTAGAGATGGGTAGGGCCACCTGGTCCCACAGAACAGCCTGGTTGGGCTTTACCTGCATACCCTCCTGGCCGGAGATTCCCACGCCCACATCTGCCACCTGGATCATGCTGACATCATTGGCTCCATCCCCTAGAAACAGCACAGGCAGAAGAATTAAACAGCACAGAATCAAATCAATGTGCTAGATTTTCCTGGGGGTCCCCATTGAACTCGGTCCTGTGAAACGGTCCTGGGGAAGCTGGTGGAAAAAGGAGTAGAGCATCCACCCTGGGAGAATAGAGTTAAGCATTCAGAAAAGGCCAGCCACACCCAGAGACGTTTCAGAAAGCAGGCTGGGGCTGAGCGAGCTGGCACGTGGTGCCCACGCTGCGTGTCCCTCTCACACCAGTGAAGCCCTCCTCCTGCCGTCTGGCACAAGGAAAGATGCTGTCATCATCTTCATCATCATTAGTGACTGAACCACTCCGGCCAAGCAGCCAAGGCTACTCCCAGCCACACTTCCCCAGGGAAGTGTCTCAACTAAAGGAAGGGGCCACCTTCAGCCCAGCACATTGCAGAGCTCTTCTCTGCATTCGGACTGCCACAGTATTAGCCATTGTGCTCACTTTGGGGCCCTCTAGGGGTGCAATAAAGGAGAACTTCATTCTGTCGATTTGTTGATAGAAAATGTTTAGGAACACAGCATAAGTCGGAGCTCTGGACACCTTTGGGGAAAGGCCAGCAGAGACATAAAGTCACTGTCACTCCCTGACGGTTAACCATTCTCGGAAGCGGGCAGTAGAAGAGCCCAGGGCGTACGTCCCAAGTTGAACCAATGAGAAAAGGTGCAGAGACACAAAATTAGAGTGACTCCAGGATGTGTCTGCCCTGTGATCTTCCTGTTCTTTGTAATGTTGAGATCAATATAAGTGATCAGTCGATATCTATCAAATTAGAATTCTCTGAAGCAATACAAATCTGTACAGCTTTCCCCAGAATGTCCCATTTAAAATGAGATATTGTGTGCAACAATGCTGTCTGTATTACAGACCACTGGGAACCAGGAGTAGGTCACATTGATGCTTTAACGCATTCTTTGTTCTTCTGAGACACGGTCTCACTCTGTCACCCAGGCTAGGTGGGAAAGTGCAGTGGCGTTGTCGGGGTTCACTGCAGCCTCAACCTCCTGGGCTCAAGCGATCCTCCCTCGTCAGCCTCCTGAGTAGCTGTGATGACAGGTGCATGCCAACACACCCAGCCAGGTTTTGTGCTTTTAGTAGAGATTGGGTTTCACCCACCATGTTGCCCCAGCTGTTTTTTTTTTTTTCTCTCCAGATAGCGTCTCTCGCTCTGTTGCGTGGGCTGGAATGTAGGGATGTGATCATGGTTCACTGCAGCCTTGACCTCCTGGGTTCAGGTGAGCCTCCCATCTCAGCTTCTCAAGTAGCTGGGACTGCAGGTGTGTGCCACCAAACCCAGCTAATTTTTAAAATTTTTTATAGAGATGGGGTCTCACTATGTTGCCCAGGCTGGTGTCAAACTCCTTGGCTCAAGAGATCCTCCTGCCTTGGCCTCCCAAACGATTGAGATTACATGTTTGAGCCATGTGCCCAGCTATGCCCTAGCGTTCTTAGGGGCCGTTACTTTCCCTTGTTCTTTTGAGATTCCATTTTGTTTTTCCCTTTCTTTTTAATTAGCCAAGGCTTTCCTTCCATTTCTTAAACGAATACCAGACACCAGTGGTTAAGCATCTGAGCCGGGCACAGGCCAGGCCAAGGAAACATCATTCACGTTTTCCCGTGGCCTTTCAGGGCCGACGTTATCCTCGTGCTCCCAGGGAAGGCACTGACACTCAGAGGCGGCGGCTGGGGCCGGGGTGGTGTAGGTCAGCCTGCAGACCCTTTCCAGCTCCTCAGGGAAACCTGAGGGTCACTCCAGGCACATGAAGGCAAAGACGGCCCTAGGCCAGGCAGTGGCTGTTCACTTTCCCCAGGCCTCATGAGCGTGTGCCCCTTTGCCCGCTCTCCTTAGCAGTTGCTGGCCTCAGGGTATGTAGGGCACGGTCCCCGTGATGCCCGTGTTCAGGCCAGCACTGGCCTTCCTCACTCCCACCACGACCCAGGCTGAACAGCGGTCTCCCCTGGCCAGGTGAGGTGCCCACTGCCAACAGGCGGTGATCCCCAGCTCAACAGGCAGTGGCTGTCACAGACCTTTTGCAAAAAACACTACCAACGCTGGCAGACTGACTGGTGAGGGCACTTGATTTCTGAGCCAATTCTCACCGAGGCGTAGATCATATTTACAGGGAGACCCAACTGTTGGCATGTGGGGATCACGGCCACCGCGTCCTTCCCAGCCCTCACCAGGAGGTGGTGCTGCTGAGCCCCTGAATCTGTACCAGAGACTCTGCCTGCGCCAGAAGCGGGTGGAGGGGATGTCCTGGCCACCATCCCACCCCTGGAGAGGAGCAGAGAGGCCTCTCCAGGCCAACAGTGTCTGCCAGGATAAACCAGCACAAGAGACACAGTCCTGAAATAACTGGCATAAAACTGAGCAGCGACTTGCAGCTGAGGATGGGCTGACTTACTCAGCAGCCTGTCCCAGAACCATCAGCAGAGCTGGAAAGAGGCAGTGGGAATTCTGGTCACCAAGCCTCTGGACCCTTGGGGCGTTACCAAGCCGTGGACACCCAGAGGCTCACGGTGACCAGAAGCAGCTGCAAAGGGCCTTCTTTCTAAGTCAGCCTGCGCTAAGGCTGAGTGTGCAGTGCCCTCTGCTGTGGCCAGGACAGAATGGGACAGGCAGGTCTCTAGTGTCCTGTCTCCCGAGAAAGGGCAAGCTCTGTTTTGCTGCTGTAAAGCAGCACTGGGTTACTGAGCTTGGCACATGAACCTGTAACACTGCTACTCTATTTCGTGGCTTTCCAACGTAAGCTTTACCTTTGGGACATGTTGCCTGCTCTGTCACACTGGGTGTGATTTTACAAATGGAAAGGAAGGTAAGTGTTTGCCAGTCTCATGGTGCAGCTGAAAGGAAGGGAATGGGAAGTATGGGTCCAGCTGAAGGAGGTCGTCTGGCCGGCTGGGCCACTTACCTATGGCCAGGGTCATGGCCTTGAGCTTGCTCCGCACCAGCTTCACCACCATGCTCTTCTGCAGAGGCGTCGATCGGCAGCAGAGGACGGAGCGGCACTGCTTGGCAAGGAAGAGGAATTTGTCCTCTAGGTTTTTCTCGAGGGCGTAGGCCAGGCTTCTCCCATCGATCACGAGGCTGGGGCCGGGGCCAGAGGCAGTGGACACGGAGGGTGGGCAGAGAGGGGAGAACCCCACGCTCCCTTTGCCCTCGGTCTTCTCAGGGGTTCTGTGGAGGCCTCTGGACTGCACGTAGCGGAGGCACTGGTCTAGCAGAGCCGCACACGCCTCCTGAAAAGGACACGAGAGGACAGCGCAGCTCCCTCAGAGTCATGCCGCAAACACCCCCGCCCTGGCTCAGCACCTCGGAGCTGACATCCTTCCCGGGCTCCAGGCTGCAGTACCCGCCTGCCCAGAGGCCACCCTCTGGAAACCGTGAAGTTCAGCTGGAGAGGATGACTTTCCCCATAGAAGAGACGGACTGGGTCTTGACTGCCCATGACACAGTGCAGAGGTTGGAATGAACCACCTTCACATTGGGAGGCTGGACTGTATCATCGCGAACTGGCTGGGTAGTTAGGTGAAGGCCCTCCATGTACTTCTTGTTAGTTCTCGGAGGCCCTTACCTAACCCACCAGGGACCAACTGCAGGGCACAAAGCTGTGTGAAAGGCTTTGTTGTGACGGGCCCCTAAAGAAATGTAATTTTTACCGTTCTCCCTAAATTCTTCAATGCCACCAGGAAAAGAACAAAAGGCACAATGACGAGGCTTTTCATAGGCAAAACTTGATCTGAATTCCGGAGAGAGAAGAAAAAGCCTACTGGGGAAGCTGCACTAGGGACCAGGGACAGGCGCTGGAGGCACAGGAGGACCACAGTCTCCAGGGACAAACACGCTCCGGGAGCATGAATGGCTCCCGACCCTCCCCAGACGGTGAGTCTGCTGGGTCAGTGACCAGTGCCCTGCCACACACCACGGAAATCCAGGTGTGTTCAACGCACGCTTACTGAGGATCTTTTGTATTCAGAAAACGAAGCCAGACTAGAGAAAAGACACAGTTACTGCTCTAGGGGCAACACACAGCTGATGGACACACACTCATGACTGCAGTAAATCACCAACCCGGATGTGCAGAAGTGTGGAGACTGGCCGGAGAGGGAGAGCGTTGCTTCTGGGCATGGGGAGGGACAGGGCGGTAACTGGGGAATGCCTTGAGGAGGATGCGGGATGCCATCGCAGGAACTCCATGAGTTCCCCAGACTCCCACAGCAGTGGAGACTCCTCCTGCATCCCGTGGCTCCCACTGACCGTAGCCAGCCCGCGGGCAGGGTGCACAGGGCCACTGCCGCGGAGCTCGGAGAGTGAGTAGCAGCCGCGGGATTGGGAGAGGAGACAAGTATGCTAAGGACGCTGAACGGGTGGTGGGTATTTCACTTTTACTCTGGCAGCCCCTGGCTTGGCCCAGGGCACCCTGGATGTGGACTCCAGGGCAGGGACAGAGAGAGAGATGCAGGAGACACCATGTAGGTCTGGCTTGAGGAGCGGAAAGGGGGTTCCCAATGCTCTGAGAAGACGAGGAAGTCTCCAATTTTATTTATTCTTTTTCCTCTATTATTTTGAACCCAGTCCCAGGCAACCTTGCTGCAGTGGCTGTGCAGGAATGGCAGAGGCGACCCTCTGCTGCCACAGACTCCAAGGGAGCTGGAGCCTCCTTTCCATCGGAGCCTGTGCTGCTCTGTCTTCCACCCTGCCCCCATTTGGTGCTGGACGCAGGTGAAGGGCAGGAAACATGGGAACAGCAAGATGGCACACTCCAGCTCTCCTGCCAGAAGACTGAAAGGGGGATTCCAGGGGAACCAGAAGGCACTGGAAAAATTGTAAAGAAGGAGAAGCTTGCCTAACTGACCCCATAATGTTGTTTATGAATTCTGGGGCTCACCCATAACAAAGCCTTTGAGAGGTGAACTCAGCAACAGACTGCCACCCAAGTTCCAAGTTGACCTCTGGAGGACAGAAATGCAGGACTGGGTCTTATAAGCGTATCTGCCTTTGAAACCGATACCCAGAGCGCACAGCCCAAAGCCCGCAGGGTTGATCACCTGCTTAAAAAATCCACATTTTCCATAGAAATTAAAAATGACCAGTGTCATAACATAATATGCCCATGATATAATCCAAAACTTCTTAGCATACAAAGAACCAGGAAAATTTTAACTCTGGAAAAAGACAATCAACAGAAGCCAGTGTCAAGATGACACAGATACTGACATTTTCTGACAAAGACTAAAACAGCCATTATCCAAATGTTCCCAAAGTAAGATTGAACATGCTGGAAATGAAGAGACAGACAGAAAGTCTTGGCCAAAAAAAGAAGATATTTTGGAGAACCAAATATAAATTTTAGACAAAAATACATTAACCGAAATAAAAAGCTCACTGGATTCCAAATAATCTGTGTAGATACTCTGCCCTCAAGGAGAAAACTGTAACTTCACACTCCTTAACTGTGAGCTGTGCACGGTGACTTCCTTCAGAAGAATTCAGCATGGAAAGAGGCAAAGAGTGCAGTAAATGAACCTGACAATCACAAGGTCAACCTCCACAACGACATGGTGTTAATAGCATGTACCCTTGATACGATATGATGAAAATGGCACTTGATCTCTGCAGCTGTCCTCCCTAAAACCCTTAGCTCCATTTTAGTAATAAGAAAAACATCAGACAAATCCCAGTATAGGGGAATTCTACAAAATACCTGGCCAGCACTCTTCAACACAGTCAAAGTGATTAAAAATAAAGGAAGTTTAAGGAACTGTCAGAGCCAAGAAGAGTCTAAGGAGGCATAATGACTAAATGTAATGTGGTGTCCTGGATGGGACCCCAGAACAGAAAAAAGACACTAGCTGAAGGCTGAGGCAATGTATGGACTTTGGAAAGTGATAATGAATCAATATTGGCTCCTTAATGTAATAAATGTACTATGCTAATGTAAGATCAGTAACAGGATAAATTATGGATGGCAAATATGAGAAATAAGTCTCTACTATCCTCACAGTTTTTCTCTAGATCTAAAACAATTCTATATATAAAGCTGATGTTAAAAATCTTTCTGGATGGGCTCAGTGACAGAATAGAGATGGCACAGGAGAGAGCCAGTGAACTTAAAGATAGATTGATAGAAATGCTCCAATCTGAATAACAGAAAACAGAGAGAAAGGTTGAAAAAAACCACAAGAGCCTCATAACATTCATGCCATCAGTGGACCAGAAGATAGGGACAATGAGCAGTGTAGAAAAAGCGTTTGAAGAAATAATGGCTAAACATTTCCAGAATTTGGTGAAAGACATAACCTCACAAGTTCAAGAAGCTCAGCAAAGCCCACTGTAAAAATGTACAGTAATCTGTACTCAAACGCATTATAATCAACCTGCTGAAAACAAAAAGGAAAACAATCCCAAAAGTAGCCATATAAAACGATTAACTGGTTATCCATTTACAAGGATTCAAATGACTGTGTATTTCTCATCAGACACCAAGGATTCCAAAAAGAAGCAGAACAACACTTCTCACGTGTTTAAAGAATCGCCATTTCAGTCTTCCATATCCTGTGAAAACACCCTTCAGGAATGATGGCGAAATAACATTCTCTGATAAAGGAAAGTAACAGGATTTGTTTCCAGTAGACCTGCTCTACAGGAATTGCTAAAGGAAGTTCTGCAGGTGAAAGGGAATCATGCCAGAAGGAACCTGGGAACATCTGATATTTGCTGACCCCTAACATACAAGAATTGAGCCACGCCGTTTACCAACTGTATGTAATTCACATTTGTAGACTTCACTCAACAACAGCATAATGCATCTTCTTTTCAGGTACACATGAACACATTCACCAGGACAGACCATACCCTGGGTCATTAGAAAACAAACAAGCAATCACAAATTTAAAAGAATTGAAATCACAAGAAGCATGTTATCTGACCATAATGGAATTAAATGAGAAATCAATTAGAGGGAGGCAACAGAAAAACCCCCAAACACTAGAAAATGAAATGAACACTTCTTAATAATGTATGAGTCAAACAGAAAGTCTTGAGGAAAGTAAGAAAACTATCTTGAATTGCATATAAATGAAAATATGATACTTCAAAATTATGCAATACAGATAAACAGTGCTTAATAAAAACTTTACAGAACACACTGCTTATATTAGAAAAAATAATGTTTGCAAATCATTAACCTAAGATTCCATTTTGAGAAACTAGAAGAGGAATGTAAAACCAAAACAAGCAAAAAGGCAGAAATAACAAATATCAATAAAATTGAAAGCAAAAACAACAGAGAAAAAAAAATCAATGAATTCAAAACTTTGTTCTTTGAAAAGGTCAATACAAATGAGAAGCTACTATCAAAATGATCAAAAGAAAAGGCACAAATTACCAGTATCCTAAATAAAAGGAGTATTACTGCAGACTCTATGAACATCAAAAGATGATACTATGAACAAGTGTACAAACATAAATTCAATAACTTAGATACAATACACTAATTTCTCAAAAACCATAAACTACTGAAAAAACTCATCTGTGGTGAAAGAATAACCTGCATAGTACTTAATTATTAAGGAAAATTGAATTCATAGCTAAAACTTTTCTGAAAAAGAAATCTCCAGGCCCAGAGGGTTTCACTGCCCAGTTCTAACAAATACTGAAGGAAACTATAACAAAGAATCTTCCAGAAAATAAAAGAGGATGGAACACTTCCTCACTAACTCAATTTATGTGGCCAGCATTATCCTGATATTAAATTTTGTTTTGAAAGGAAACAAAAGTTCTGACCAGTATTACTCACGTATATAGATGACAAAATCCTCCACAAAATATTATTAGCAAATGGGATTCAGCAATATATAAAAAGAATAATGTACCATGAGCAAGTGGGGTTTATCCTAGGAATACAAGGCTGCTTCATTATTTGGAAAACTCAAAGTAATCTATCATATTAGTAGTCTAAAGAAGAAAAATGACATGAAAAAGCATTTAACAAAATTCAACACCCATTCATTATAAAACCTCCTAGATAAGGAACTTCCTTAGCTAACATTATAGTTAGTGGTAACAGACCGAAGTTTTCTCCCTTACGTATGAAACAAGGCAAACATGTCCACTTTCACTACTCTTATTCAATTTCACACGAAGTCCTAGCCTATGCAATAAGGCAAGAGAAAGAAAGAAAAGGCATACAGACTGGAAAGGGAAAAGGAAAATTCTCTGTTAGCAGATGATATAACTGTCTCATGGAAAAATCCCAATAAATAAAAAATAAATTCCTAGAACTAATAAGCAAGCTTAGTGGACCAAAGAACATAAACAGCACACACAGTCAACAATATTTCCATATACAGCTATCCCTTGAACAACATGGGCTTAAATTGTATGGATCTACTTATACATGGATTATTTTTCCACCTCTGCTACCCCAAAGACAGCAAAACCAATCTCTTCTCTTCCTCTTCCTCAGCCTATTCAACGTGACGATGACAGTGATAAAGATCTTTATGAAGATCTGCTTTCACTTAATGAATAGTAAATATATTTTCTCTTCCTTAAGATTTTCTTAATAACACTTTTTCTTTAGCTTATTGTAAGACTACAGCACACAATACATACAATATACAAAATAGGTGGTAACTGATTATGTTTTCAGTAAGACTTCTGGTTAGCAGTAGGCTGTGAGTAGTGAAGTTTTTGGGGAGTGGAAAGTTACATGTGGATTTCTGACTACACAGAGGGATTGGTGTGCCTAACTTCTATGTGTTCAAGGGTCAATTGTACTATAAACGGTGGAAAATAAAAATTTAAAGATACTATTTATGAAACCTGCAAAAAACATTGTACAGATGGTCCCTGACTTACAGTGGTTCAACTTACAAATTTTCAACTTTTTGATGGGTTTATTGGGGTATTAAAAACATTTTCAACTTACGGCATTTTCAACCTTTGATGGGTTTATTGGGATATAACCCATCATAAGTTGAGAAGCATTGGTGCTTGGCTATGTATCTAACAAAACATAAATATGATGTGTATGCTGAAAACTATAAAATGTTAATAAAAGAAATCAAAGAAGACCTAGAAAATTTAGAGATATACCATGTTTACAGAACGGAAGATCAACATAATAAAAATATCTATGCTTCCCAAATTGATTTATAAGTTTAACAAAATTCAAATAAAAGTTCCAGCAGGAATTTCCGTACAGAAAAATGAATTTAAAATTCTTATATGAAGGCAAACAAATAAGATCACTAGCCAAAACAATTTTGAAACAGAATAATGTTGGAGGAATAACATTACCAATTTTTAAGACTTATAAAACAAACCACAGTAATCAAAGTATCACAGTGAATCAAAACAACATGGTATTGGTGAATGGGTAGACAAATCAATGGAACAGAACAGAAAAGTCTAGAAACAGACCCACACAAATACAACGAATTGATTTTTGACAGAGACGCTTTTCACCAAAGAAAGATGCTTTCAACAAACGGCTCTGGAGGACTTAGCCACATGTGGAAAGGAGAAGTCTAACCTAACCCTCTCACTTTTCATGAAATGTGACCCAAAATGGACCGCATCTATAGATGTTAACGTATAATGCTTTTAGAATAAAACATAGGAGAAAACATTCATAATTAGGCACATCTTAGACATGACACCAAATGCATCATCTGTAAAATTTTAAAAAATGATGAATCAGACCAGGCACAGTGGCTCAAGCCTGTAATCTCAGCACTTTGAGAGGCCAAGGCAGGACCACTTGGGCTCGGGATTTCAACACCAGCCTGGGCAACATCGGGACACCCCATCTGTTTAAAAAATAAAAAATTAGCCAGGTATGCTTGTGCACGCCTGTGGTCCCAGCTACTTCGGATGCTGAGGCAGGAGGATCCCCTGAACCTGGAAGGCCGAGACTGTAGTGAGCCGTGATGGCGCCACTGCACTCCAGCCTGGGTAACAGAGTGAGACCTCATCTCCGAAAAAGTAAAATAATAAAAAAAAATTTAAATTTAAAGAGAATGAAAATTTATCAAAACGAAAATCTTTTGCAAAAGACAATACTAAACAATAAAGACGATCGGGATGAAATATATGCAAATCACATAGCCGACAAAGGACTTACATACAGAATACATAAAGAATTCTTAAAACCGAACATTAAGAAAACAACTCATTTAGAAAATGGGAAAATACTTGAATAGACAATTCATCCAAGAGGATATATAAATTGAAAATAAGCACATGAAAAGATGTTCAACTTCATTAGACTTCAGTGAAATGCAAATTAAACCATAATGAGACACCACTACACCCATTAGAGGGGCTAGCAGAAAAAAATCAATGACAATACGAAGTGCTGACGAAGATGCTGAGCGAAACACAGCAGCACTCTTAAAAGCTGGTGTCTGGCTGCTTCTCAGAAACTTAAGACACACCATCTGACCTAGGGATCTCACTCCTAGGTATTTAAAGAAATGAAAACACGTTCACACAAAAACCTGTGCACACTCACTCATAGAAGTGTTGTTTACGATTGCCAGAAACAACTAAAATGTTCTTCGCTGACTGAATGGCTATGTAAAATCTGATGTTAATCCATACAGGGGATGTTAAGGGGAAATACACTACTCATTCATGCAACAGCCCAGGTGAGTCTCAAAGATGTTATGCTGAGTGAAAGAAGCCAGGCTCTGAAAGTTACACACCGGAGTATTCTGTTTACTTGGCATCTGGAAAAGACAAAAGTATGTTATGGAGGACAGATCAGTGGCTTCCAGAGGTTAGAGAAGGAGGGAAGTCACAAATGCACCAGGGGTAGCACGACAGATGTTTTGGGGGTGATGGAACTCTCCTGGACCGTGGATAGGGTGGTGGTTACACAAATCTATGCATGCGTTAAAATTCATTTAAGTGTATAACAAAAAAAAGCCAATTTTATTATATGCTAATTATGAATAAATGAATAGAGATAGATGATTGATAGATAGATAGATAGATAGATAGATAGATAGATAGATAGAAGCAATGACCAGGTCATCAGGTCAACCTTTAGTATAAATTCCCAAACTTTCTTGGAGAAAGAGGTCACTTTAAAAAAAAAAGGCCCTGGTGAAAGCACAGGCTGTGAAGCAGGATGACCTTGCGTAGATGTGAGAGGAAGGGGCGCGCGGCCAGCGGGGCCAAGGAGAGAGGACTGGGAATGGTGGGAACCTGGATCATAGCATCCAAGGTGCGAGGCTCACAGCGGTGTCTGTGCAGTGCGGGCATCGGGGCTTAGCAGGCATCCTTTCCTACACTGACAGATGGAGTGAGGGCCTAGAGGCCATCAGAGGAGTGGGCGCTGCTGCTGCAGCAACCCACGGAGCAGGAAAGCTCTCCACCAGGGCCATCTCAGAAAGGGACACTCCCAACTGACAAAGTCCCAAGGTCCTGACAGCTGATGGTGCAGGTATGGACCTAAGAGGGGCGTGGGGAGTCTGGGTGTGAGCCCCAGAGCGGCTGTAGTAGCCTTGGCCACACAGGAGAGGAGCAGATCAGCCACGGCAAGCATGGTTCCCACTCCATTCAAGAAGCCTAAACGCCAGCGCGAGAAGTTTTGAGTGGGAACTCATGTGAGCGCTTGGAGCCCAGACCGGGGCAGTATATGAAGTAGCTACTCCCCACAGACTTGGGATCTAAACAGACAAATGCAACTGGATGAAGGAGTCCTCAGTGCCTGCAATGGTCCTGAGGTGGTCAGTGCTAGATGGACTGCTGCCCCGGCTCCACTGTGTAAGCACATGGGACCTCACGAGAAGGTTCTCTGACGACTTGGACAGTATGTCAGGAAAGCAGGTTGAACTTTGTATTAATAAACCCCAGATGTGCATTGCTTTGGTATTAAGAAATTCCATCAATCTTTACCTCTTCCAAGGCAGTAACATGCACGTCCTAAACCCAAATGCAGAGGGCGAAGTCCTTCTCACAGCAGCTGCCAGGAATGCTGAGTCTCTGCCGAGGGGGCCACGATGGACATGGGCCACCCCAGGGGAAGGAAGCAGAGTCACCTGAAACCTCCTACCTGGGACTCGGCGTTCAGGGTGAGCACCTCCTCGTCGTGGTCCAGCAGTTTGCAGGCATATGCGATGTTGACGGCTGTTTCCTGTTTGTCACCAGTGAGAACCCAAATCTGCAGTCCCGCCTGACGCAGTTTAGCCACAGTCTCAGGTACCCCATCCTGCAGACGGTCTTCAATCCCAGTGGCACCTGGCCAAATGCACAGCAGTATGAGTGAACCTGCTCCTCGGGTGCCCACCAGTCCTGCCAGGGTGCAAATGCCATGCACCAGATACACGGAAGGCAGGCACGGGTGCAGCCCCTGTTGCCTGGGCCTTGCTGGGGCTGGGCTGTCAGTCATCTGCCTTGCAGTGACAGGAAGTCCCTTGTGGAACCACCATTTCGGGACAGCAGTGGACGTTTTTGACAGCTCTCTCAATGTGACTCAGCCGAGAACGCGTAGGAATAACTGTGAGTCACTGAGCATACTTACGTGCACTTACACCAAAGTACCTCAAATTATTTTTAACCTGTAACTTTACGGATAACCTGAAAGCAAAGCTCACGGGAAGGTGTTGGGAATGGCGACATTTGGAGGGATAAAAATATAGTCTTAAAAATTGCCCATCCCATGCAAGGCTTCTGGTGAATGAAATTCAAAATGTCCACTTATTATATAATAATAATAATAAACCAACCATGCTTATTATTAGTCACTATAGAAACAGACTTCACAGGCAAGCCCATTATTTCTTGAAAGCAAGATTATCCTAAATACGCTTTTTCCACAAACATAAAGAAGTCCAGAGGCGGACTTTCCCTTCTGGGTCTCAGGATGTTGGGAAAAATCTACTACTGACTGCAGAAATGTGTTTAGGCATGCCTCGGGTTTGTTTTTAACCTGTTTACAACGTGGTGAGATGGTTTCTGTCTTCCCTGCTCTGAAAGTGAGCTGCAGGCCCTGGTCCCCGGGTTCGAGCCCTGACTGAGGTTCCTTTGCTGTTCTACACCATGCTGTGACCCGTGCTGGGAGCTGCTATGGACTGAGCGTTTGTGTCCCCAGATCCATGGGAGGGAGCACTAATCCTCAATGTGGTAGTATTAGGGTGTGGGGCCTGCAGGATGTAATTAAGTTCAGATGACGTCACAAGGATGGGGTGCCCATGATGGGATCAGTGGCCTTATAAAAAGAGGCACTGGAGGCCTGGCATGGTGGCTCACACCTGTAATCCCAGTACTCTGGGAGGGCAAGGTGGGCAGATCGCTTGAGGTCAGGAGTTCCAGACCAACCTGGCCAATGTGGTGAAACCCTGTCTCTACTAAAAATACAAACGTTAGCTGGGCATGGTGATGAGCACCTGTAATCCCAGCTACTCGGGAGGCTGAGGCAGAATTGCTTGAATCCAGAAGGTGGAGGTTGCAGTCAGCTACGATCACGCCACTGCACTCCAGCCTGGGTGATAGAGTGAGACTCTGTCTCAAAAAAAAAAAATTAAAAGGTAAAAAAATAATAATAAAAAAGGGGCACTGGAGAGGTGGCCACCTGCAAACCAGGAGATCCCTCACCAGACCCTGTGAGCTGTTAGGGCCTCGATGGTGGACTTCTGGCCTCCAAAACTGAGAAGTAAATGTCTGTGGCTTAAGCCCCCAGTCTCTGATGCTGTGTGACAGCAGCACAGATGAACTAAGCCACCCTTACCCCTTGTCTCAGAATGACGGGATGGCAGACATGAGACGGGTAAGACAGAATTGAGGTACAGTAGATACACAGGTGCACATTTCTTAACTATTCCTTGGATGCACCTTCACCAGCCGTGATCTCAGGGCAGACCAGCTCCCCAGAAGCTCCCCAGAAGCCCCCCCTCAGGGGCAAGTGGCTGGTTTTCTGTCTTCCAGCTCATGTAGCCTGGGCCTAGCTCCCATGTGGAGGAGGTACTGGAAGGTGATGTGGGCACTTGGGGACGGTCCAGATAGAAGGAGGGGACACTGCACTCATGCTACACTCTGCTCTGAACCTTCTAACCGGAGTCCCCTGGGAAGACCACACAGCATGTGGGGCTTAAGGCCTGCTCAGGAAGAAAGCCAGGTCACTCCTGTGCTCCCTGCAAGCGCATCCCCGGCCACCCGGGCACTGGGAGGGCATCTGGCCTTGGCTTTGCTCCCCTGCCCTGGCCCTTGGGCTCTAGCAGGGGGACGGACTATGTGTGGCCCAGTCCCTGGCTCATCCTAAATGTCACTTGTGCCGTGACAGGTTCCTTGATGTCTGGGGAAGACAGAAGGATGGTCTTGCCTTCCTCTGTGTGTTTGTGGTAATTCATTCATACTTAATGATAGTAAAGATTATAGAGTAAGCCTAATCATGGCTAACCTTGATGGATTACTGACAACTGGCCATGAAAACACTTCCCCTCCAATGGAACATAACCCACGCAGTTGCCCACCCTTCTCTAGATGGCAGCTTCCTGCCCCAAGGACCTGCGTCTCCCACCTTTGTATCCCAGCCGCTGAGCTAGAGGCCCTCAGCCAAACATCTGCCAAGAAACAGAGCAGGGAAGGTCTTGCAGGATACTCCAGTATGGAGGGTGTCTGCTGTTTCACAGGGAAAAGCTGACACCTTAAAAACAGAACTTCCTCAGTTTAGCAACTAATTGGCCAAATGCACGGGCCCCCCACTGGGTCACCCCACCTTCCCTCACCTTTATAAGGTGTGAGTCTACAGTCAGGTGCAGAATGGCATTGAACTGAGAAGTGGAGTTATGGGAGGGATGCCCACCTGGGCATGGAACACAGTAGAAGAAGGAGTGCATGCAGGGAGCAGGCTTTCAAGATGACTGGGGCATGGTGGCTTTCTTCAGCTTTCCAAGGTACTTGTTTGTGATATGATTTATGTGACTCTAAGCAAATGCCACTGTCTTTATGACCTGACCCTCAGAAGGCCCTGGCCTTTCTGAGTCTCCTAACAAACACAGGAGTTGGCAGCATGCAGAGCCCAGCATCACTGTGCTTGGTGACACAGCTTTGAACAGGAGGGGAAAGGATTTCACCAATGGAGACATTTTAGACATTTAGAGAAACTAGCAAGGGCACCAGGGAAAATGAGCAGGATACTGTCCTTTGAATTTAGGTTCCTGCCCAGAGCATTATGGCAAAGAAAATTTCCAGAGCGTGGAGAGAATGGAGATCCTTTCGGCTGAAGATAGTTACGCATGGTTCTCCGATGCTGTTTCAGATAAGCCCTGGGCCTGGTGCAGTGATGCCTGCCTGCCAACCCAGCATTTAGGGAGGCTGAGGCGGGAGGATCACGTTGAATCAGGAGTTTGAGACAAGTCTGAGTGAGACCCCGTCTCTACCAAGAAAATTAAAAATTCATCTGGGCCGGGTGGCACATGCCTGTGGTCCCAGCTACTCGGGAGGCTGAGGCGGGAAGAGCATTAGAGCTCAGAAATTTGAGTTCACAGTGAGCTGTGATCGCACCACCGCACTCTCGCCCAGGTGACAGAGCGAGACCCTGTCTCAAAGCAAAAAAAAAAAAGCACCTGAATGAGAAAGGTTTGGAAAGGAGCATTTGGCTTTGGAGTGGTAAAAGTTAAGCGGCTTGCTTCACTTTTCTCAATGAAGCGGAGGAGCTGGAACACGGCGCCCGCGTTTGAGCTGTGTGAGCACAAGGGTGGTGGGTGGCTCTCGTACTCTCCAGCTCAGGCCTCGTCATTTCAAACATAAACATATCAGGTAGCAGGAGATGGTTAACAACTGGCCTGTGGGAGGGAGGCCGATTGACTGCATTTGCTCATTTCTGTGGTGTAAATACTCCCACCTTGGTGGACTTCAATCTACTAACATAGCATCAAAAGGCGATGTGTGATTCCTGAACATTTACGTGGGCTATTGCAAAATTCTTCAAAATTTATCCATGGGCTCTGCCAGCAGGCGTGAGCAGGCTCCAGTGCACGGCTGGCACCCATGCGGGCAGCCCAGGAGTTCCATCGTCAACACATCACAGAGCCATCCTCACATGCGCCTGGAGGGAAGGAATCCACCCGAGGACGACAGCGGCACGTGGTGGGATCAGAGTCTGGAGAAAGGATGATGTCCAGGATCCCGACCTGACTCCAATCAAAGGCAGCAGAACAGGGGATCAGTAGAAAACCCTGATTTCAGATCCTCACTCAGTTGCCCAAGTAAAAATGTTAGAATCCAAATAAGAAATCCCTGTGAAGAAGATGTAGGAAGGTGACTGGATCTCAAGTTCACTATGAGCCTCGGGGGCAGCAGGGGCTGTTAACGACTTAGGATACGTTAACAGAGCTACAGCATCCGGGCCAAGAGAGGTGAGCGACACATGACCACCAGAGAGAGCCTGCAGAGGAGAGGCCAGCCAGGTGGAAACGGCGTGGAAGCGCCAACAGGAGACTCGTCCCCACGCGCTGCTGAGAGCCCAGCCCTGTGCCTGCACCACACCCAGTACCTCCCGTTATCCCTTCCTTCACCCTCACGGGGACCTGCAACACCGGGATTACCAGCCCCACATACCAGAACTGGGATGCAAAAGGGACTGGGCCACTTGACCCAGTCTCCATGACCAGCCTGCACAACCAACCTCCACGACCAGCTTGCAGTGTCAGTGCAGGGCTGGACAACCGAGGCAGGGCTCCTGGGCTCTGAGAGCAGGGAGGATGGAGAAGGGGCAGCCTGGAACTCACAGCCGTGTCCCGAAATAGTCAAGATCTCATCATGTGGAAAGGGAGGAGATTCTGTCTGCACTACTCCAGGGGGTGCAACCTGCACACACTGAAAAGGCACAGCAGGGCTAATTTCACTGCATTTGAGAAGTTGGTGCTGTCCAGGGGAAAAGCTGCTCTGTGAACACGATGCCCCACAGTGAAGGGTTAAAAACCAGGCTGCTCTGCGACACAGGGCGGGCGCCTCAGGGAGAACCAGCAGCCGCCTCGTATCCCACAGGCCTGCACAACATTGCCTTCCAAGGAAGCCCAGTCAGTGCAGATGAAGGCAGCTCTGCTTTAGTAAAAGCCAACACTTCATGGCCTGAAACAGGCACGGCCGTTTCTCAGGCGTTCCACTGAACTCACATCCAGGGCTGCCGCTCATGGTGCCACTGGGCCCTGGATCCCGGGGCTTTTTGAGTAATGCGTGGCCTTCTATCAGATACGGTGGGCAAACAGTATATAAAATGTGTGCAGGTATACGTTATGCCTATTGTACATTACGCTATTAAGTGCAAATATTAACTATGTATTATATTAGAAATGTAGAGGTAAATGTGTAGATATCCCAACTTCTCTGCCCAGAAAAAGAGGCCAAGTGAACACTGCCTTTCCGTGTTAAGTGAAGATGGAGCTTTGTGCACAAGAAGAACTATCTGACCACAGCACCCTGGATGGAGGTGGGTGCAGCACCTTCCAAACCAGCCCCTCGAGGACACACAGAGCACGTATGCAGTGACTCGGCTAACGTCACGAATGCTTTAATGAACAGGAAATTAGATATTTTAAGTAGTAAAGTACGTATTAACATAATAAATACCTCAATGTATCCCTGATACTACTTAGTATTTATTAAGTACCGATATGGACACAGGAGGAAATATGGACATATTTCAGTAAAAACGAGCCCATTTTCTTCTCATCCACCTTGAATCTGTGAAACATTCCTGAGAGGCAAAACGCAGCAGTTTCTGGGTCCCAAAAGTTTCCCTGTTTCCCGAGGGGAAAGTCTTTTCAACCCCCAGCGGCCAGAAACCTCACTCCTTGGCTCTGCTTCTGGTGAGAAGGCAGGTTAAGGGGAAGCATGGCAGCTGCTGTGTTGGGGTGCCTGGCGGGCAGCGCCTGCACCTCACAGAAACGAGACTGGGAGAAGATTCAGGTAAGCACCTTCCCGCCGCAGCTGTGCCAGCGTCCGGCCAGGCAGCTCCCTAACCAAGGCCAGCCTGCAGAGCAGCCGCTGACCAGAGCACTCGCCCCTCCAGGGCCGTCCCTGCCAACCCCACACTCCCCTTAGGCACGCGAATTACCCAGCAGGTGCAGGTTCCTCTCCAGGCGAATGGCAGACTGGAAGAGGAGCTCCTCGCGGTTATCCAGGGAGGATTCTGCTTCTAGGTGGCTTTGCAGCCAGCAGGCATACTCTTCTTTACTCAGAACCTACGGGAAGCACACTGTTGAGTGCCGCACTGGGCGGTGCTCACTGTGGGGCGGGCACCCTCGCGGGGCTTCCCCCACTCACCCTCTTGGCGATGCACAAGGTGCGCAGGCCCTCCACCGCGTACAGGTTGAGGTAGTTCTGAGTTTTGCTCCGGATCCTTTTCTGATGCCTCCCTCTGGCATCATCTAGGTTGGAGGAAGCAGAAACATGGGTAAGAACTGGCGCCCTCGGAATGATCCTCAGCCACTGAGATTTACCCCATGTCTGTTCATTACTTGTGAACAGAGAACAAGTTTTCATACAGAATCCAAAGCAAAAATGAGCTGTTATTTAAAACAAAGAATCTCATCCATATGCAAATGTTTGCCTGCTTCTCTTTATTTTTTTTCATGGAGACGGGGTTTTGCCATGTTGCCCGGGCTGCTCATGAACTCCTGGGCTCAAGCGATCCACCTGCCTCAGGCTCCCAAAGTGCTAGGATTACAGGTGTGAGCCACTGCGTCTGGCTGATGTTTGGGTGTTTCTAACAACCTTTGTTGAAATAAGCTCATGAAAATAAAAACTTCATTGAAAGTACTTTGGCGTCCTTTTGCCCAGCCTATTAAATGGAGGCTCACGTTCCTGCTTTTAATGGAAAGTCTTCCTCCATGGAAAGTGCACTTTCTATCCTTAGAACGTAGGGTCCCTACAGGTAGCATTGCCAAATATGACAAACGATGGCTAAACATGGCATAGGATGTACTGTCACTTAAACAATTATTTATGTAAAATTCCAGTTTAACTGGACGTTCTAGACATCTTGTTTGTGAAATCTGGCGACACTACCGACCAGTCACGAGGCCCCTGGCCCAGGAAGGCTTGACTACTACTCCGAGTCCACCGCCTGACAAAGTGGACCTGGTAAGAGACACTTTTACATGCCCCTTGCCATGGTGCATTCTCCATGCAGGTGACAGAGCCTTCAAGGGAGTGACCTTTGGTTCTTGGAGGTGGAAGACTCTTCCTCTTTCTGTATAAAGCCTAGGAACACATATATAACAGAAACAGATACACAGATATCTATGTTATTAAAAGGTCACGAGGGGACAACTGCAAACAAAGTCAGAAAAGGCTCTTTATGGAGTTGATGGGGAAGAAAAAAAAATGCCCTAGAATCCTCTGCTTTAGATATTTACATTTCTGAAAGGATGGTGCCCAAACGCATCTTTGTATTCCTGGTATCGTGGTAAGCCTCTTGGAAGATGCAGATAACCTTTTCCTAGAATCAGATTGTTCTTCGAGCAAAGCCGTGCCTATCTGGGGGGCTTTGGAATTGAAATGCTCATGGTAAAGCTTTCTCATTGTCCCGGGGAGAGGTGCCATGCAGCGTGCACTAGCACCTGCGGTGGTCCCAGGTGTGACACTGAGAGTAACCACACTCTTCAAAATGAAACGAACTGAGTGGAGGGAGGACAGGCCACTTGGGACCCTGGGCACTCCAGACGACGGGGTGGCCTCACAGATGTTCGTGTCTCAGGTGGACACAGGGGTGTTTCTCTGCTGGGCCATCTGCACAGGGCCTAGTGATGGGGAGCACCTGGCCCTGCCAGGCAGAAGCAGCTGAGCCCACTGTCCCCTCCAGCAGACATGGACACACACTGGCACCGCCTGTGGCAAGACCTGCCCCTCGTTCTTGGCTGACTTTCCCTTTACATGTCCTGCTGCCCCTAGGCTGGGCAGTCAGCATGGAAAACAGAGGCTAGGCTTTGGAGGGCAGGGCCCTTGTGAAGGCTGGGATGGGTCTACACTCTGATGGAGGGTAGGAGAGGATGGGAAGAACTAGAGCTCCACAGAGACCATCCCTGAGGAGCTGGGGGAGCCTCCGAAGGAGAATGTACTGGGGAACAAGCAGGTGCAGGAGAGTGGGGCTGACCAAATGCCCCCAGAGGGCATTTGGGGGCATCTGGTCAGCCCTGCGCTTCTGCACTTGCTGGGGTGACGCTGGGGGTGGCTGATTTCAGGCTGAAGGCATGGCAGTGTACACACTGCATTTTAGGCGATGGTCAGGCACTATTAGCCCCTTCTTTCTGATGTCCCAGGCCCTGTGTGGCATGTCTCTCTCTGGTGACCCACAGGAGTGGGGCCAGCACTGCCCGGTGCCTCCTGCTGGGCGGGGACAGAGGACAGCTCTGTGCTGCAGGACCCCAAGGCTGCGTCTGGGTCCAGGGTTCGCTGGGGACACAGCTCTGGGCAGTGACCACTCCTGTCACAGTCTGTGAAGATGACTTCAGGGCCTGGCGACACCGCACACAGCAGGGCTGAGACAGCTGCGCCTGGCAGTGGGCTGCACCTAATGTCCTCACCAGGAGATGGCAGGAGGGCGGTGCCTGCAGCCCCGCGGAGAGGCCCTCGGAGGGATGAGGGTAGCCTCTCTTCATGATTTTACCATGTGCTTTAAAATTGCTCCAAGTGATAATTCATTTCTTCTAAGCTTTACAAGCAGTATTTCCCCAATAAGGCGTTATCTTATTAAGACGGTAAACTAAGTGGATTTTCTGCTTGCACATGCATGTACTCATCATGCAAAAAATATGTACTGATTACTGCACGGCAGCACTGTGTGAGGTCCACGCTAGCAGTGGGCTACAGCCAAGTCCGTCCTCACGCTGGGGGAAGGCAGAGTGGCCTAAGGTTTGTAACTTCAGGACCACACAAAGTAGCAACCCACCGAACCACAAGCAAGTCAATCTTTTTTTTTTTCTTCTTGTTTTGAGACGTAGTCTCACTCTGTTGCCAGGCTGTAGTGCAGTGGCATAATCTCGGCTCACTGCAACCTCCGCCTCCCTGGTTTGAGCGATTCCCATGCCTCAGCCTCCCAAGTAGCTGAGACTACAGGTGCACGCCACCATGCCCAGCTAATTTTTATGTTTTTAGTAGACACGGGGTTTCACCATGTTGGCCAGGATGGTCTTGACTTCTTGATCTCGTGATCTGCCCGCCTTGGCCTCCCAAAGTGCTGGGATTATGGACGTGAGCCACTGCGCCCGGCTGCAAGTGAACATTAACTGGGAAGGAGCCAGAGACTTGGGAGAGGGACTGAGTGGATGCTGGACGTTGACATAACAGCAGCACTGAGCTAGAGGCTTGTGTGGGGACTTCCCGTGAGGCAGGCACTGTGATTTCCTGTGTAGATGGGAAACTGAGGCACAGAAACAGTGAGTGACTCGTCCAGGGTCATCCCAGCCAGCAAGTGTAGACCTGGGATTTCAACACTGTGAGGATGGGTTGGGGTGCCATCCCTGCTCAGTGGACACTGCACAACTCCCCACCAGGGCAGGTAAGCCATGGCCCCGTCCTGCTGATAGAACAGTCACGTCCAGTATGTGTTCAGCCAACTCCCTTGTACAGTTCACAGGCTCCCTGCCCTCCAGGATGGGACAGGCCCCTCCCGCCAGTGCCAGGCAGCCCCACGTGCCACGGCCACTCCATGCCTTCCCCTCAGATGCGACCTGTCATGCTGTGGAGTCTGAAGCCAGGACGCAGGATGTGGTCTTGAACGCAAGGCTGTGGAATAGGACAGAGGAGATTGATTGTTTGCTGTGGAACGAAATCACTCAGCTAACTGCCCTATTTATGTGTTTCTTTTGCGTGGATGTAAACAAGAATCGACTTTCAGAAGCAGCAGCTTCTTGGAACTCTTCTGTCCGTGAATTGGATTCTCTGCCGACGCCAGGGCAGAGCCACTGCCATGGGAGAAAGGCAAACCCCGCCCGTAGCGGCACCATCGTGGAGGGTCAACCAAAGTCTTCTCACAGACACGTTTGCAGATTTAGCTCAGTTGCCATATGGAGGTCACAGCTCTGTGACAGGGAATGGATTTCCTGTACGAAGCTCCTCCCATCCACTTCTCCATCGTGAGTGGTCCTGGGCTTCTGTGCCAGGGGTCCTGTCCTGGGGCACTGAGATGCTGGCAAGAAAGGCTGGTGGGAGGTGAAGTACTCCCTAGTTCCAACTTGGAGCTCTGGAAGGGAGCATCCAGCTTACAGCGTTTCCCAGCAGCTGCAGCCCAGGTCTGCTTCCAGGGTGCAGCAACTGGGAAGCCTGTGGCAGGCAGCAGAGCCTTGGTGGGACCCTGCAGCTGCTGCAGCATCCTCCCCTCCACCCAGTTCAGTCCCCCGGAGGTGAGGCTGCCCTCCTCCATCCTCCAAGCGCAGAGGGAGAGGGGGCCGGCCCGGGTCGCTTTATGAGGGGGGCTTGGCCTTTCCCCTCCCAAGTCCCAGAACAGAGGGCAGTGGGTGAGGCCAGCAGCCCTCACTTCCTGGACCCCCAATTTGGCCCAAGGCAGCCCCACAAGCTGTGGCCTGGACCTCTCAGCTGGCCCAGGTCCACGGGCAGGAAGAACTTTCTAGAGCGACTATCTAGATTCTCAGCCTTCATTGTTCAGATTTAAAAACTGACACTCCCCACGAATCTTCTGACCCCCTATTCTTGGAGGTGAGGGTGTCCATGCCTGGATACTTTCTAGTCCAGACCCTTCAAACAGGCAGGGACCTGAAGAAACCATGCAATTCTCTGATGGGCACTGCTTTAAGAAAAGGATTAATGAAAATCACTTAAGAGAAGGAATCGGGTGGGGATATTTCTCAGGACTTCTTCCCCAGAGCTGGGGTGCACTGGGCAGGGGCGGGGGTACCTGAAGAGCAGGGCAGCAGGAGATCCATGACCACTGAGTCGGCCCCCTTGGTGTAGACGCTGATCTCGTTGGTGAGCGGGTGCCGGATCACCACGGACATCCTCTTGCGGATGGAGTCGAATCCCAGCGTGTGCAGGAGCTGGAAGGTGAGCCTGCCCAGGTGGGGCAGCTCCACTGACACCTGGTCGTGCAGCCGGTCCACGAGCGTGCAGTTGTAGGCTCTGGCCGCGTACACCAGCGCCGCCTCGTCCGGGCTCTCCGCCTCGTACCGCAGCTCACGCTCCGGCTCCTGCTCCTGAGTGAGCTCTGAGGCCCAGCTGTCTGCCTGGCTGCTGTAGCCATTGCTGGCGATGGCCGGGGCAGGCTGGCCCAGCCTCTCCTCCAGCCTGAGAAGCATGCTGTCGCTGGACAGCGTGGACAGGACGCTGGAGCCTGACTTGTGGTTGGACTTGTTGGTGGCCAGGCTCCCGATGCTGCTGCAGCCTGAGGTCAGGCGGCTGGGCGTGAACCTCCGCAGGAAGTCCTCTATCGTCTTCACTGGGGACTTCAGCTCAAACCTCACCCTCACCTGCAAGAGAAATGGTCAGAAGGCAAGTGAGGGAACCGCCATGTCCCCCAGAGGCCCCACCAGGTTCCCACAGCATGCTCCAGGCACTTGGAGGAACAATGGCCTCGACTTCCCCACTGGGGTCTCAGAACACACATTTCTCATTTCCCAGATTTCAGGCCTGCATTGAAACTGTAAGCAGAGACAGCATTCCTTCCTTGAGATTGTCCTCTGGCCTCTTCCACTTCTCTTAAACAAAGGTTATGCAAGATTCTTTCAGAACGTGATTGCCAAGGGCCCACCAGTGAGGCTCAATGTGAGTGGGGAGTTGCAGCTGGTGGCGTCTGTGGGGTACGTTGGTGCTGTCCTTGCACTACCATGTCTCCTTGCTTTGCAAAAGCAGCTCAGAGGAGCAGGCTCACCATTGCCTGCCACAAAACGGGCATTTTTTTCCCCAATTAAAAAGCCGCTTAACAAACCACCAGTTTATACTTCCTTTGAATTATGTCTATTAAAAAAACCAATATATAAATCACATTTCCAGTCTCCAAAGAATCTCTCTAAGCACATTAAACACACTGACAAATTGAGGATTCCAGTCATTGAAACAATATTTTAACCACTACAGTAAGAAACAAAATGAGTCACACACACACACACACACACAGGTTAGAGTTTCAAAAAGCTCAATGATAGAGCAACAGAGCCACACTTCTTTTTTGCACTTTATTGAAAGACCAAATGTCAAAACAACCAAAATACTGAATTAGAAATTCTTAAAACTGCAGTTTTACCTTTGCGTCCTAAGTTGTGAATTACAGTAACAGTCTCCAGAAAAGTCAGGCGGTCCTGCCGTGACTTCAAATATGCTACATAGCCGGCTGGGAGTCACAGGCAGCCGCATGGCAATCCCTGCTGGCTCCAAATGTCCTCGAAGGTGGAGCTCACCCACCAATATGTGGGAACAGAAATGCACCCAGAGACACATTGGCCTGCAGCCTGAGTGTGGGTGATTGACAGGCTGGCCCCTAGGTGGCACTCCAGCACGTGTAACCTTTAGCACAAGCCTCAATGGTGCTGTGGTCTCTCACCCTTCATTTAACATCTGCCAGGCAGGGTCTAACCCAGAAAAGGGGCGCTTCTGCAGAGATACACACCACAAGAGTTTTAATGCTGGGGGCAGAGCCCAGAGCCCAGACAGGGGATGCTGAGGCAGTCAGGAGAGGGACTGTGGCTTCAGGAAGCAGCTCCAGTCCAGGGCTGCAGGCACAGGCCTCCAGCCTGCAGGTCTCTGGGTGGCCAGGCCTGTCCACCTGGAAGTCACTGGGTCCAGGTACTGCCAGACACACTGCCGCAGCAGAGAAAATACAGGCCACCTTGTTCACCCTCATCACCTGCTAAGGAACCTGCTGGAAGAGCTGATCCAGGAGGCTGGGAAGGAATCCTGGGAGAGCTGGGGGGCTGGGAGGTCCATGGCACACACCCGGCCCTTGGTACTCTCAGTCCCTTTCAAAACTGCCTGGTGCCATCTGCATGTCATGCTTCCATCCACGCCCCCTACACTGCCTGGCGCACGTCAGGGCTTTCTTGGCGCACTGGGTGATAGAGGAGCCTTCACACAAATGACCTCTCCTCTCTCGGGAGAAAACCTTAATGTCAGACTGAACCCAAACCAATTTGAGCACTGCTGTATTTCCAGTATCCTAAATAAGCTCTGATGGATTCCTGACCACTTCTCATTGAGCAACAATCTTAGATGCCTCCAAAAATCCTCCCCATGGCCCCACAGCCCAGGCAGACACCGGAGGCACAGGGCGGGGCCGATGTGTCGCCAGCTGCATGGCTGGTAGAGTCAGAATCCATGTGCCAGTTCCTCGTCCCAGAGGCCGCCCCGCCCCGCTGCCTGCCTTGTCCTCTCTCCTGCATGGGTCTGGGACCCTGAGGCTCCGGGGGTTGTCTTGGGCAGCTTCCTTCGGACCCTACCCCAGGACGCAGGCAGGCGGGGCCTCCATATACCCACCTGCCTACCCGAGGCTGGCCCAGATGGCCCTGTGTCCCTCCCCTCCCAGGCTCAGAGGCCATCTCCGGTGGGCTGTCCCCTCCCACTTGGCCCCCACCTTGGCCCCTGCCCACTGAGGCCCGGGACGGACACTGCACAACCACAAGTGCCGTCTGGCCCAGTGTGAAGCACCCTGCTGCATCCCCAAGGCCCATGATGTGCCAAAAGCACTTGCTGCAGAAAAGGGAAGGGCACCCGCCCTCAGGAGGACTGACAACCATGGCCCGCAGCGCAGAAGGTCAAGGTCAAGGTCAAGTTCAGGGACACGCCCGCACTTGCCTTCTGTCGTGGCTGATCTGGGGACGTGACGACAACCGTGTTGCAGATGGTGAGTGCAATGAAGAAGTCGAAGACGTCAGACAGCTCGGGCGAGAGGTGGGCCAGCAGATGCTCCTGGTGCCTTGCCACAGCCAGGCTCCTGTCACACTCACTCACCTTCTCCAGCAGCTTCGGGTCAGGCGTGATGTCCTTCTCCTGGGGAGAAAGGGAGGCTGGCCGTGAGTCCCAACCAGTAGCCTGCCCAGCGTCTTGGGGCGTGACTATGTAAGGTGCCTTGCTGTAAACAGAACTTCATCTCTCATATACGTATATGTTGTTTTATAATTGTAAATTACTTGTCATTTTAATTGCAGAAAATGTATCTAGCTTCCGTCTACTTCGTGAAAAACACGCTTCAGCACTGCCCTCCAGTCTTTCCGCTCTACATTTTACGTAATCAAAATATTTTATATACATATTGGTGGTTTCCATTTTCCCCAAAACATTATTCATGGTCTGAACTTTTCCGGGCTTTTAAGGATTATTTTAAAACACATTTTCAACAACTTCAAAATGGACATGTCATCATTTATTTGACCATCCCTTTATCACCGGATATTTAAATTTTTTTCAGTTTTGCTGATATAATTTACACACTGATACACTTCCATATGCAGCAGTCTCTGGCTGAATCGCTAAACGGCTAGGGGAGAAGGTTTGAATACTTTACTCTTGAATGGTATTGAAAAATGCTGTCAGGAAACCCCGTTCCAATGCAGACTCCCTCCTGCCAAGCGGGAGAGCCCCCACTCCGAGGGGCCCTGCAGAAACCCACCAATCAGTGTCTGCAACTCTAGATCACCCCTACTCAGACGGCAGCTTCTCTGCGGGTTTAGAAGCACATGAGAGAATGAGGCCACCACAGAGTGAGCAAGGGGGATTCTTCCTCCCTGCAGTGCTGGGAAGGGAGACGCTCTTCCAGAGACTGTTGCTCCCTTTTGCGCCTCTCCCTGCCGGATGATGGTGGTCCATCCATTCACGTCTGGGCGGCTGACAAGGCCAGGCAGAAAGTGTTTTATGGATTTGGGCTCGTCTAATTAAAACTCCCTCGGGAGGGGCTGGCTTTGCTTTTTAGCTGTTGTCATCTTGTTCTGAGGTTTTATTTGCTTCATTTGGCAGCACGGGCTTCCTCTTTGTCACCCTTTCTGGGTGGCTCGCCAGCAACGAACCAGCTTCAGAAGCCATGGCAAAGGGGCCGTGTCAGTGTCTTGGAAAAGACAACGGTGGAGAGAAAGTGTTGGCTGGAAAAGCTGCTGCTGAGCAGAGCCAAACGCCCAGCAACAGTGTAGGATTAAATACAGACACCTTCAATGAGCGGGGGATGGTGAAAGTGGGAAAGGGATGTGGCAGCGCCTTAGCAGGAGGCCCCGAGCACTCACCATGGGGCTGCTGAAGGCCGTGTGCCTGGACAGCATGCTGGCCCTCTTGGCCTCGGCCCGGCTGCCCGTGCGCCGGTGGGACTTGGTGCTCTGGGTTCTGTGCACCACGCGGACACTCTGGTGGCTGCCGATGCTGCCGCGCTGGGACACGGAGCCCCCTCTGGGCACCACCTCCTCCTCCTCCGAGTCTGCCTCCTGGTACCTGGCCAGACGCTGTGCTGTGGGCAGAGGGCGCAGGGTGAGACATGGTGCGGGAAGGCTGGGCGGACAGAACCCTTTCGGGGTGTTTTAGGTTCCACGAGGCTTCTGGCTGGCAGGGCAGCCCCAGAACACTCACTACCCTCGTTCCCTAACAGCAAGGGCTAGAGAACATCCTCAATTAGCTGCAACCTGGGGAGGTTGTTAGTCTCAACTCTGTTTCACAGATGAGAAGACTGGCTTTCAACTCAGAGAACGTACGGAGCTTTCTAAGGTCGCACGAGTGAGGGGAAGGGGAATGGGCTCACGCGCAGCCCCTCTGTTCAGGAAGTGCCTAGGTGTACATGGGGTAGGGTGGCAGGTGGCAGGTGGCCAGGGCAGGGAGAGTGGCGGGCCTTCCAGTCATGCTGGGACGATGGTGCTCACTTGGTGCTGGGCTCCTTGCTCAGGGCCATGTGGGCATAAGCACCGTCTGCTCCTGTCTGGATGTGTGCTATGGCTGCTATGGCATGGGGGCTTTATACTCCTGGACCGCACAGCTTGCACCCCCAGGCCAGGGTTTGGACTCAGCTTTGAAACTCCATCCCAGAGGACCTGAGCGTGATGTTGTGCTCACGCCTACAGGGGGCCCTGCTGAGCAAATTCCCCATGACCCGGGGAACGCTGCCCAGCACCCCTGGAGAGGTGCCTGCTCTGCGGCTTCTTGCTAACGCACGGCTCTGAACCAAGTGAGGACAGCTTGTTTCTCCGTGGATGAGCAGAAAGGAGGCCATTCGTGGGGATGACTCATCAAAACAAGCGTTTAATCAGAACTTTAAGCACAGGCATGGTGCTGAGTCGAAGCAGCAGGGGCCTGTCAAGAGGCCAGACAGGGAGATACCTGTGGATCGGGCCAGCCACGTGGACCAGGCTCTTAACAGACCCTCCGTGAGAGATGAGAAAAAGGGGGAAAAAAAGGGAAGTCACCTGCCCACTGTCACAAGGCTGAGTACTCTCCAGTGCCAGGAATCCAACTCAGGGAGACTCTAATTCTAGGAGGAGATGCCCCCCAGGACGTCCTCAGGGAGACCCTAATTCCAGCAGCAGATGCTGACCCTGGACGTCTCACCAGCTCTTGGGTGACATCAGCCCAGTGCACCATAAGCAAGGACGCACAAAACCTGGACACGGGACTCTGTCCAGTGTGAGGTGAGGGGCTGGGCTTTAGCCTCCATGACACTGGACCTGCCTGTCCCACCCTCCCCCAGCAGTGGTCCCGCAGGTCCAGAGCTCCATGGAACCATCCCTCAGGGGCTCCTTCTTCCCTTGGACGCTGTGGGGGCCATGGCTCTGTGCTGGTGTTTGTTCTGAAGCAGTTTCTGATCGGCAGTGGCCCCAAGGATGCCTTCCATGTCCTTCAAGATGAGGCCCAGGAGCAGGTAATGGCTCCTCCTGGGCCTGCACAGTCAGCCAGCTCCCAGTCATCAGGCCTAGCTGTCAGAGGGGCACACCCAAGGCTTCCACAGCTGGTTCTGGTCTGTGAGCAGGGCTTGGGGCTCAGAGTCCCTCTGAAATCCTTTATGAGTTAGATCTGGAGAGGTCAGATCACAAGATAACTGGCTGATGATGCTCCCTGCCTGGATGCCTGTCAACAGCTGATCCAGGCACGCCTTTAAAACACCTGCTGAGAGGCACGCGGTTTCATTCACCACTGGAAATGCTCCCTATGTCTTTGGAGGCAAGGAAACTCTCTGGTTTTATGGTAGCATTTGCAACTATCAGAATCTTTCCGTAATCTAAATTGGGATCCTGCCCCAGGGAGCCTGAGCTTCCAGCTTTATTGTTATCTTTTAAATTTATTGTTATTATGATTGATTGATAAGTCACATTGTATACATTTATGGGGTGCAATGTGACGTTTGATATTTGTGTACAATGTGGCATGATTAAATTATGCTGATTAACAAATCTGTCACTGTGCTCATCCATCATGTTTTTATGGTGAGAGTTAAAATTTACTCTCTCGGTTATTTAGAAATGTATAATACATTCTTATTGCTCTGGTCACCCAGCTGTGCAACAGATCTCAAAACTCGATTCCTCACGTCTGTCTGAAACGGGCCCGGCTTTGAAGGGCTGCTGCACAACCAACTGCCCGGGTCTCTGATCCGCTCATGACTCTGCTGAGTTCTGCTTTTGAGGTTTAGCACCAGGTTTAGTAACTACGGGAGGGGAAGAGGAGGAAGGAGGGAGAAGAGAGGAGAGAAGGAGAAGGGAAAAAGGGAGGAGAGGAAGGTTGGATGAGTGGATGGCGTACGGTCACTGATCATCTATTTCGGGCGGCAAATAAAACTTTAAACAAAGTGGGTCAGTTCCTCTGCCTTCTGTTTACTATGACTGCTTTCATTTTATGTTGAGGAAGACTATGGCTTCCATGTTAATCCTTGGTTTTAAAAAAACTCACAAAAATGGCAGGTATCCAACAGATGCCTCCCACCAAATCCCTCTACAGAGCAGCTTCCTAGTCAGGCCCATTTGCATTCCTTGTCCAGTTTTAATTTGCTGTTTCTGACGCATGGTCTGTTTCTGCTGCAGGCAGGACGTGGAGCCCGGGATGCGGTGTAGGGTACCTGCTCCTGAGGCACTGCAGCCCCAGGCACCTCCGTGGCAGGGACCCTGGTCCACACCCTTTCCTGCAGTCACACCCTGGGTTTCGGCAGCTGGCGTCTCCCCTGAGGCACCAGGTTGGAGGGAGGCAGCCACAGATGAGGAAGGGAGAGGTGGAAGTGGGGACCGCTTCAATCATTGGGAGTGAGGCGATTCATTTCTTTCCAGTTCCTAGGGACACTGTCCCAGGGGAAAGAATGCAGCATGAATGAGCCAATGCCCTTCTGAGGATTTTCAGCTGATGACTAGAGAATGGATGGCTGAGAAGAGAGGCATCTCTTTATCCCTTGGTGTGGCAGAGCAAGGGGATGGGATGCCTTGAAGTGAGCTCCTCGCGGGTGGCTTGCCTGCTTAAGAGGATGCCTGGCACTCCAGACCCTGCAGGCACAGGGCGGGTGGCCATGCCACTGCCTGCTCTATAAATGGCGCCAGGCATCAGGCACTGGTGCTGCTCTGACAGAGGCATCTTTATACTCCCTTGAAAATCAGTAATCCCTGAAGCCTGTGGGGGGTGTGTGTGTGTGTGTGTCTTTCTCTCTCTCTTTCTGTGTGTGTGTGTGTGTGTGTGTGTGTGTGTGTGTGTGTTTGCGTGTGCGTCTGTGTCCAAGCAGCTCTGGATAGGGCAGCTTTCTGTTTCAGCCTGGGTTGGGAGCCCCCTACCCCCAGACTCACCGTTTGCATCATGAGAATATTCTACACCAGACACAGTGCATCTTCGGAAAAGCATCTTATTCTCTGTCAAAGTGCCAGTTTTGTCTGAGAAGATGTACTGTATCTGCCCTAGATCCTCCGTGATGTTCAGAGCTCGGCACTGCAGCTGCGAGTCTGTTTCTTCGTCATACAACTGCATATCCTGGTTAATGAAGTACACTTGGCATACTTTCACAATCTCAATGGAAACGTATAAGGAAATTGGGATCAAAACCTGGAAGAGATGATGCACCCAGGATGAATGACCGTGAGGACCGGGGAGCTGGGGAATTAGTCAATCTCTTTAAATGACAAGTGACTATGACCGCAAGGAAGTAGGGACTATACTGTACCTTTAAGAGCTTAAATAGGTTGGTTTAGAGTCAGTATTGGAAAAGTATGAGAGTATTGGCAAAGAGAATAAAGTGGGACAGCTTATGGAGCAGCTGCAGAGCGGGGATCCACCATGGTGTCTGGAAATATGCTGCCCGTGGCTTGGAAAGAAGCAAGCAATTGTGCTTGAGAGAGGCTAGGACAGGAGAGAAAAAAGAGGAAACATCATGGCACAGTCAGTCCTCATAAGCAAGGCCAGCTCGCTGCATGGCACATTCGACCCCGGGCCTTCCCTGGGCCCCCGTCTCCCGGGGACATGACCCCAAGTTCAGGGAGCAGTGCAAACACAACAGACAATCTTTTTTCAGATGCTGGGCTTGTGATTCTGTGCTCTTGTACAATGCAGAGGAAAGGGAGAGAGGCTTTGAGAAATCATTCAGTGATGTCCTCATAATTTAAGAACAATTCTCCTCAAAATTAATGTTTATTTACTCACTTATTTTTGTAGAGCAATGGTACTAAACTAATGTTTACAGACTCAGAATATCATACCCAGACTCACTCGGTTCTCCTGGGAACTAACGTGTGTTAACGAAACACCAACTACAGTCCTAGCTCAAGGCTAGAACAAAATTTGCATTTATTAAAAAAAACGGATGTAGAGAGTTAAATAAGACTGTTTCCTGTTGTATGAAGCACATATAAGAGACAGCAAAGGTTCCCTCTGAGGCAAAGGCTGAGCCAGTGTCGCTGGTCACTCAGTTCCCAAGAAGGTTGGTGGTGATCTCGCTGCCCCCTTGCCCTCTAGACTCTGGGACCTTCCCCACTCTTTCACAGACCTTTCTGAGCATAGATAGCCAGTCATTGACTTTCTATGTCAGGAAGGCGTGCAAATTAATAATAGTAATAATGACAAGTGCAGATAAATGCAAGGTAATAACCTCAACTGAATCCTGGAGCAGAAAAGGCATATTTATGGAAAGACTAGTGGGATCTGAGAGAATTCTGGAGTTTTGTCCAAAGCAAAGGACTGCGCTGGGTGCAGTGGCTCACGCCTGTCATCCCAGCACTTTGCGGGGCCGAGGCAGGTAGATCACCTGAAGTCGGGAGTTCAAGACCAGCTTGGCCAATGTGGTGAAACCCTATCTCTACTAAAAATACAAAAATTAGCCAGATGTGTGGCACGCAGCTGTAATCCCAGCTACTCGGGAGGCTGAGGCAAGAGAACTGCTTGAACTCAGGAGGCAGAGGTTGCAGTGAGCCGAGATCACGCCACTGCACTCCAGCCTGGGTGACACAGCGAGGCTCTGTCGCAAAAAACAAAATGAAACAACAGAAAAAAGCAAAGGACTAAAGTTGGCATCTTAGTTTTCATAATGTCCTGTGACAATGTAATATGTTCACATTAGGGGAAACTGGGCGAGGGGCGTATGGAAACTCACTGTAAAATTTATTTAAAAAACTAAATTTTATTTTGGAAGGATTTTAGGAGTTACAGAAAAGTTGCAAAAGGCTTTTACAAAAACTTTTGCAACTTTTCTATAAATCTGAAAATCCTTCCAAAATAAAATCTATTTTTTAAAGAAAGTAACTGAAAGGAAAAACAACAAAATGAAAACGATGACCCGAACCAAACCCTCAAAGCACAAGAATCTTAAGAACAGAAAAGGAGAATTTTAACTTAAAAATCACCCAAGGAAGGCTCCCATAAATGATTTAGGAGGAAAAATAAAAGGCAGAACTTTTGGCAGATATATTTGCGGTCCTCCCAGATGCAGAATTCATAGGAAATTCTGAGCAGAGTAGGATGACTTTAACTTCTCTTCAGAAAAGTGAAGCGATTATTGTGCGATACTTAGTATTGTTACCTGCAGAACAATTATCATGGTTAAAAATGAGTAGACTGCAGCTGTGACTGGGGACAAGGAGCTTCCATCAGAGTTGGGGACATAAAATGATGACTTCTTCTCTTGATACCGTCGTATCCACAGTCCATGTCCTGTAGGAATGTTCAAAGAGAAATATCGTTTATCCAAAGGAAAAATAAGAACGTTGCCAGCATATATTAAAGCAACACTTTAATATTTGTTACCTGATGCAAGCACATTTGGCTTTCTTCGTCAGCTCTGCCTTGTTAGAAAACAAAAACACACAATGTTCTTGGCACCTACGATTCAAGTTCAGGAAGGAGCTGGGACTTGGTCTCTTCCTACAGAGAGTGTTTCCCATTGTTGGTGCTAAGTGGTGCCACTTGTCCCAACCCAGAGCTACACGTGTGTTGGCAGCCGGCGGTGTGAGTCCCCAAGACGGAATTTCTCAACATGCATCTCACAAAACACCAGTCTCACAAAATGCGCAGCAAGAAACACAGTCAGGGGGCTCGGACACTGCCATTTTGTCCTTTCCAGAGATTCACAATTCACATGGGAGTCTCTGGGAAGCCAGCAGTCATGCATATTCCTAATTCAGTAGACTCATACCTGTCTGGAAACAGAAGCCTCTTTCACGCCCTGTACACCTGTATCTCATGCCACTGGGCTGAGACCACATCACACCCACTCTGGGTGAGCCCACGTGGAACCTAACTGCTAGCCCCTTCCTAGAATCCAAAGCCATTTCTTGTTTCTATTTTCACGAAGTTCCCGTTAGTCACATCTGTGCTTCTCCTGCTAGTACCCTTACTTCAGTACCAACTTACTCACTTCTTCCCCTGGAATTATCACCACTGCTGTGACGAACGCATTCTTCCACTAAGAAACGGTCAATTCAGAAAATCACATTACAGTCGGCCCTCAGTATCTGTGGGTGCCAGATCCATGGATTCAACCAACCATGGACCAGAAATTATTAGGAGAAAAAAATGGTATCTGTGTATCTTCCCTAAACAACACATTATAGCAATTACTTACATGACGTTTACGTTGCATCAGGCATTGTAAGTAACCTAGAGGTGATTTACAGCAGGGGTCCCTACCCCCCAGGCTGCAGACTGCTCCATGGTCTGTCGGGAGCTGGGCTGCACAGCTGCAGGTGAGCGGCAGGTGAGTGAGCATTCCCCCAGGTGCACAGGTCACCGTGCCCAGCTAGCTGCATGGGTGGTGTGGAGGGAATTCCACGCTGCCATTTACTGGTGCTTAGGTGAGCTGCCCCTTCTGTCAGATCAGCAGCAGCATGAGCTTCTCACAGGAGCACGAACCCTATTGTTAACTGCCCATGGAGGGATCCAGGCTGCACGCCCTGATAAGAATCTAACTAGTGCCTGATGATCTGAGGTGGAGCAGTTTCATCCCAAAACCATATTCCCTGCTACCCCCACATCCGTGGAAAAATTGTCTTCCAAAAAAACCAGTCTCTGGTGCCAAAAAGGTTGGAGACTGCTGATTTAAAGTATATGGCAGAGTATAGGTAGGTTATATGCAAATACTATTTCACTTTATGTCAGGGACTTGAGCATCTGAAGATTTTAGTATGGGGGGAGCCCTGGAACCAACCCCCCATGGATACTGAGGGACAGCTATATTCCACCATGTCCTTTCTTCCAGGTGTTTCCATGTGGCCTATGCTGATGCCGGCAGCCCTCAAGTTCAAGTTGGTGAAAAACTGGTGTTTTAACTTTTGGGTGCTAGGTCTGCATGTTGGGGGCAGCTTACCAAGCTCGCCTGGAGCCCATTCGTTGCTTTTCTTTTCTTTTTTTTGAGACAGAGTCTTGCTCTGTCATCCAGGCTAGAGTGCAGTAGCTCAGTATCTGCTCGCTGCAACCTCTGCCTCCCGGGTTCAAGTGATTCTCCTGCCTCAGCCTTCCGAGTAGCTGGAACTACAGGCATGAGCCACCATGCCTGGCTAATTTTTTTTTTTTTGTATTTTTAGTAGTGACAGGGTTTCATCCTGTTGGCCAGGATGGTCACGAACCCCTGACTTGAAGTGATCTGCCCGCCTCAGCCTCCCAAAGTGCTTGGATCACAGGTGTGAGCCACCGGCCTGGTCCCTGTTCATGTCTGATCTGTCTGGGAAACTTACCAACCGCTGAACACAGAGACATGCAAACAAGGAGCAGCACACACCAGAGAACGTCGCAGTTCATCTGCCTCTCCAGCTTGCTGCGCTTGTAGCGGGGCCCGCTGTTGTTCAGCAGAGCCTTGGTCTCATGTCCTGTCGGGAGGACAAAGGGCCATGGTGAGTCTGAGCCTGGAGCTAAGGACCAGCTAGCTGCATGGGCGGCATGGAGGGAATTCCACGCCGCCATTCACTGGTGCTTAGGTGAGAAGCTCAGTAAAATTAATCTTACTTTCTGTTGAACAGGTCTGAAAATACAATAAAGTGAATAAAAGTTAAATTAAATTAGTCTTATATATATATATATTGACTGTGGAGAAAGAAGTGGAAAAAATATGCTACCGTGCCAAGAAAGAATGCTTTGGGTTGAGGTACTATTCAAACAATTTTTACTTTGCCTTCTTTCCATTTTCCTAGTCTTCCAAACTTTCTACAATGGGGGAATATGTTACGCTCTTTTTTTTTTTTTTTTTTTTTTGAGATGGAGTGTTACTCTGTCGCCCAGGCTGGATGGAGTGCAGTAGCAGGATCTCAGCTCACTGCAACCTCTACCTCTCAGGTTCAAGTGATTCTCCTGCCTCAGTCTCCCTAGTAGCTGGGACTATAGGCACGTGCCACCACGCCCTGGGCTACTTTTTTTTGTAGAGACAGGGTTTCATTCTGCGTTGGCTGGGCTGGTCTCAAACTCCCGACCTCATGATCCTCCCTCCTCAGCCTCGCAAAGTGCTGGGGTTACAGGCATGAGCCACCGCGCCCAGCCATGCTACTCTCGTAATCAGAAAGCAGTGAGGGAGAAGCGCTGGAGAGCACAGCGCGGTGGCGGCGGGTGATACCGGGTGACCGAGCCTACCTGCGTAGATGACGATGCCGACAACCGCGTCCGTGTTCCTGAGCGTGCAGCCCCGCAGCAGCAGGTTTTCTTTATACAGCCCGGCCTTCTTCCCGTTGTCATGTATGCTGTGGAGCGACAGTTGGCCCGTGTCACGTGGCTGTGGGTATGTGCCTCATGTCTCCAGTGGCACTGCCTTGAGGAAGGAAGGCGCTGACATAGTGGAAGTGAGGGGCCGCCAGGGTCTGGACTGGGAGGCGGGGAGGGGACCCCGAGCATGGGTGGCTCGCCCTGTGGTCTCTAAGCGGTGAGACGGAGCTGCCGTTCACTGCTCACTGGGCGTCCAGCAGCAGCTCGAGAGCCTGGGGTTTGTTTATTTGTTTTGCACATGGACTTGCTTTCACTCCAGGATTAACCACCGCTAGAAAGGGCAGACCCCTAAGTGGCCAAGGGAGGCTTGCTAGGTGGCCTCTGTACATCTCCTGCTCAACACAAATTGTGACTCCTCATCAGAGCTGCAAGTTGTCATAAAAATACAAACATCTGTCTACAAAAGGGGATGAGATTGGTTTCATTGTTTACATCCTTTTCTCTTACAAGAAGTTACAATGTTATTAGAAATATTAATCTGTGTGGTCTGAAATGTGGTAAATTCCATGAGACAATTCTATACATTGTTTTGCTGCTATTTGGATTCAGAGGGACAGTCCAGGCTTAAGCTACTGGTTTTCAAACTTGTCCTCCTGGCCCGCTAAGGACCCATGCTGGCTGGGCAGCCTCGGGCTAGGACTGCACTGGGACAGATGTGGCCCCAGGAGCCAGGTGCACAGGTCATGGGGGGAGGTCTCATAACTGGAACCGTAGCCCAGGCCTGCTGTAGATCCAGGCTTCCAGAGCCACAGCAGGGGCCCAGCCTAACCCACCAGGCAGGGCACCAAGGAAGTGCCTTCCAAGAGGCTACCTGTTCATAGCCACACCCCCTCCACACACATTCCCTGCACTCACAGTCCAAAGGCTTCCAGTGCGGCTCCTAGCAGGTCACTAGGGACCCCTGCAGGCCTTTCCCTCCTGCCAACTCTTGGCCTCCTGACCAGGGAAAGAACTCTATGTCCTAGTGGAGAAGAGAAGCTACGCAGGAAAGGCAAGGCTGAAATGCAAGCTGGGAGGACGAATTTCCTACAGTCAGTCATTTACCAACAGCAAGGGCTCTTCCGCAGAGCAGACGCGGGGGCCGCACAAGGGCTGTTCAGCCAGCGCTGTGTCTACAGCTCCCTTGGCCTTTCCAAGACGGAGGGAGGTTTTCCTTTAAAGAGAGATTCAAGATGGAAACCCACTTTGCCAGCCACAACATCGAGAGCCTGGTGGGTACGAGACATCCTTAGGTACTAAACCCTGCTCCACACTTGTGGAGTGAGGACACCTCCTACCACGTGTCTCCCGTGGACTTCTGCAGTGACAGCCAGATGAAGTCACCACTGCACCCACCGGGAAGGTAGAAAATAACAAATCGTCTCCAAGTTTGTGCTTAAGGACAAACCATACACTTGATAGAAACAAGAAAAGTGTTCCATATTAAGTGTTCTTAATTGTGACACTGACTTTCGAGCAACTACTGTGATTTCTGGTAAGTCCAAGCCAGACAGAATCTCGGGACCTCATACAGGTGCACCGACGTATACAAGGTCCACGCCAGGATGACGAGTGAATGCAGGGGGACAGGAACGCACTCCTGGGTGAAGAGCCCCACGTCAGAAAGGGGAGGCTGGAGAATGTCAGCACCACCAGGTGCCTGGTGCCTGGGCTGGAGGCTGTCTGGGGCCTGTGAGAGAGAGAGGCCTGGCCAAGGGCGGCAGAGGCCCAGGACCACACAGGCACGAGGCTCAGCACCACAGAGACGCACATAAGAACGTGAGCCGTCAGCTCCCTTGTGATGGCTGAACTGCGTCCCCTCAGAATTCAGCTGGTGAAGCCCTAACCCCCAGGACTGCAGAATATGACTGTATTTGGAGACAAGGTCTTTAAAGAGATAACAAGTTAAAATGAGGTCCTTTGGCTGGGCGTGGTGGCTCACACCTGTAATCCCAGCACTTTGGGATGCAGAGGCAGGTGGATCACTTGAGGTCAGGAGTTTGAGACCAGCCTGGTCAACATGGTGAAACCCGGTCTCTACTAAAAATACAAAAATTAGCTGGGCATGGTGGCGGGTGCCTGTAATCCCAGCTACTCAAGAGGCTGAGGCAGGAGAATCGTCTGAACTCCCCAGGGAGGCAGAGGTTTCGGTGATCTGGGATCATGCCACTGCACTTCAGCCTGGATGACAGAGCAAGACTCTGTCAAAAATAAAAAAAGAGGTCCTTAGTGTGGGCCCTAGTCCATAGGACTAGATCCTTCTCATCAGACCCGTCTCTTCCCAATCAAAACCTGATGACAGAACCATCTGGTGAGAGCACCGGCCATCCACTGAATGTGCCCCATGCAGGCCCCACGGGAAGCGGCAGAGTTCGCCTGATACCTCCCGCCCTGTGTTTCTTCTCAGAAGATGTTACGTTTTCCTGACCTCACCTGCTGTTGGTAACGGGCCTCATTCACCCGAGTCCCTGCAGGTGAAGAAAGGAGAGGGCCAGCAACCATCAGACGACAAGGGCCCGCAACTGGGGTGGTGTGGGAAGTAAAAGTTCCTCTTCCAAGTTTCCCTTCTTGTTAAAGAATAAATCATAAGTGTGCTAATAACTCTTTGTTAAGCCCTATCCTATATAGCTGTTAGACACAGTGTGCTTACAGACACATAGTATACTCTATGTCCTTGTACTTTAGCCAAGATATCTGTGCTGGATGTGCTCACAGGCATGTCCCAGCTCTCCATTGCTTTTACCTGTTTAGAAAAGTTTTAAGTTGTTAGCCAATCAGGTTGTAGTTTAGACTGTGAGGTCTGGCTCCGGCCAAGAGGTCAGACACAGCAGTAAGGACGACCCCAAATGCATAAGGGATAAATATGCCTGCTTTTCCTTCGGTCATTGTAGTCTCATGGCAAGACAGCTGGTGAGGGTACCCTTCCTGCAGTGCAGGAACTAAAAAAAGTAAAAATTGCTTGCTAAGAGATCCTTTGTTGGTGCTTATTTTTCCTTGCGGCACTGAGCATCCGTTTCCAACAGTGGGAATCCTCCCCTCCAACGCAGTGGCTCAGGGCAGCAGTGCTCGGCGTCTCCTCCCCAGCCACGGGCAGGAGCGCACAAGCCTGGGCACCAGGGACAGCAGCCTCCAAGCTGATTCCTCCCATGTCACATCGCCTCCGGCAGCCAGAGCCCCAGACCCTCCTCCCTGCCGTGCCCCAGGTGGTGGCTCCTCACTGGGTCACTGGTGGTCCTTGACTCCTCCCTCATTTTACATCCATTCAACCTCATCTGCACATTAACCTCCCCTGTGGCTGTTTCTTTAATCCGTGTCCCCTTCTCTCTAGCTCCGTACAGCTCTGTTCTGGTCCAGGCGTCTGCATTTCTCTGCTGGAGCCTGCCACACACGTGTGCTGGCCTCAGCTGCAGAGGCCTGGGTTCCTGCTCACACGGGCACTGGGGCAGTTGAGTGTGCGTGTGTGATGCTCCCTGCTGGGCTCCTCACTGTTCCAGCTTGACGCAAGCCCGCCTGCTCTGCAGCCCCCACTTGGTCCACAGAAGGGGTGCCTTCTGGGGTTTTCTGCCCCAGCCACCCTCACACAGCACGCTGTGTGTGTGGCCTCTGCCTGAGGGAGCCTGGCCTTCTGGCCTGGGCTCAGGTGCTGCTGCCTTCAGGGCGGTCCTCCACACCACATTCCCAGGCCCTCCTGCCAGTCTGACCCACAGCATTCCTTCTGCCTCCATGTCTCTACGTCCAAACATGAGCTGCTCATGCCCTATCCACTGCACACCCCAGTGCCCACCTCAGAGCCTGGCAAATGTTGAAGGCTGCCTGGCCCTTGGTTTTGAGCTGGGTCCATCCAGTGTGGGTGACAGGAAGGACACTGGAGGAGTGGCTGAAAACAAGAAAAGGCAGGGAGTCGGCCGGGTGCGGTGGCTCACACCTGTAATCCCAGCACTTTGGGAGGCCGAGGGGGGAAGGATTGCTAGAGGCCAGGAGTTAGAGACCAGCCTGGCCAACAAGGCGAAACCCTATTTCTACTAAAAATACAAAAAAAAAATTAGCCAGGCGGGGTGGCGCGTGCCTCTTCAGCTACTCCGGGAGGCTGAGGCAGGAGAATCACTTGAACCCGGGAGGCGGAGGTTGCAGTGAGCCAAGAATGCGCCATTGCACTCCAGCCTGGGCGACAGACCAAGACTCCATCTCAAAAAAAAAAAAAAAAAAAAAAAGACAAGACAGGGAGTTTATTCTGTGCTCCCCACCAGAGAGGCAGAACTGGCTGCCAGTGTCACCCAACCAGGGCTACGAGTGTTCCCAGGCATCTCCCTGGTCGTGAGTCCCTGAGGGCCACCCTTCCCCATGGGGCCTCATGGCAGTGACTGCTTAATGGCTACTAATTCAGTGTCTGCTCTGTCCCCGATGCATCCCCTACACCCACCCACTCCAGCAGAAAGACCTTACCAAAGATGTGCCCTTAGCAAATATCCCTCCTCATCTATGTGAATAGGAGTACACAGTCTGTTTCCTACATGGATCCTGACTGAGAGGAAGGAATGACGGACAATTCCTTCCACTGTCAAATCCTGGGCAGAATTTTCTTCAAAATAATAAGATGCTCAGGTTTCTGCTTATCTAACAAAAGTAAGTGTGGAAATTACCAAACTGTTTTGTGCTGATGTTCAACATTTTTAAGACATAAATCTGTCGGTTAAAGGTGACAAGGTGAAATTAAAACATTCCCGTTTTAATGAGTCTAGTTGATGCAGTTCATTTACTGTTTGCTCTCTGGCAGTAAGGACATTTGGATACAGCCCACACAAGGCTCCACCCAGACACCAGGCTGGAGGGGGCAGGGACCGTGACAGCTCTGTGTTAGTGATGGCCCTGCTGCCTTTACTAACTATATCCTCTGGAGGGTGTCACCCACCAGGGCGGAGAGCCTACCCCAAAATGCAGCTGGTGCTCGCGACGGCTCTATGTGGTTGTAAAAGGCTTCAGCTCAGATCCCTGCTCTGTGGGGCCTGTGGGGTAAGAAAGGAGAGCAGGGCTGGTTCTATATCTGATAAAATAGACTAAGTCAAAAACTGTCCTAAGAGACAGAAAAGAGTCAATTAGGCAGGAAGACATAACCGTTATAAGTGTGTGTGCCTCAGCGTCAAAGCACCCAGCACATAAAGCAAACACTGACGATCTGAAAAGAGTACTAAGGAACCAGCTCTACAATGTGAGATGGAATTTGACATCGGGTGACCAATCCACCAGCCAACCTCTTTGCTTTACTCTTTAGGGGAAAGTGCGAATGTTCCATGGATTTGCGGTCACCACATGCCATAAAGTTGGCTGAGCACAATCAGCAGGGGCAGTTCACAGGAGGCCTCCTCTGGGCGATGACAAAGGGCAGGGGGCTGAGGAGTGAGTGCTGGGAGAGGCTGGAGAAGGTGGGGAATGACGTGACTTCCAGATCCTGACTCTGAAGATTTCATTAGGGCTTCACCATACGGGGATCCTTCCAAAGAATGCGGCCTTAAAGGGCACTTGAATAATGAGACTCCTAGCACTGTTTCTCTGCCAGCTTGAGACATAGTTCACATACTCTAATGTTCACTCATTTAAAGTTCATACACTTGTGTGTTTTGTTTTGATGTTTTTCAGATAGGGTCTCACTCTGTCGTCCAGGCTGGAGCGCAGTGGTGGGACGTCAGCTCGCTGCAGCCTGGGTCTCCTGGGCTCAAGCCATCCTCCCTCCTCAGCCTGCTGAGTTTCTGTGACCACAGGTGTGCACCATCACACCAGGCTAATTTTTGTGTGTGTGTGATTTTTGTAGAGACAAGGTCTCAGTACATTGTCCATGCTGGTCTTGAACTCCTAACCTCAAGTGATCCTCCCATCTAGGCCTCCCAAAGGATTTCAGGCCTCCCAAAGGATTTTTTGTTGTTGTTGTTTGTTTTGTTTTTGTATCATCAGAGTTGTACAACTACCACCACCAGCTAATACGAGAACATACTCTTCTTTCTTTAAGACTAGGTCCTGCTCTGTCTCCCAGGATGGAGTACAATCACGGTGCACTGCAATCTCTGCCTCCCCGACTCAAGCAATCCTCCCACATCAGCCTCCCAGGTAGCTGGGACTACAGGAGCACACCACCACGCCCGGCTGACGAGAACATTTTCATCTCACCCTGGAAACAAACCCTAGACCCATGCTCAGTCACTTCCCATTTCTGTCTCAACACCCCCAAACCCAGGCAACCACCAATCCACTTTCTGTGTCTAAGATTCTTCTACTGGGAGCATTCCATACGTGACACGTTCTAATCCATGTCGTATTGCATGTACACTCATTCACCCGACTGTCAGGTCAGCCTGTGAGGTTGACGGGGCAATGATACCTCCAGGATTAGAAGGCCAGGGCTCAGAAAGGCAGAATAGCTTTCCCAAGGCCCCCTCCCAGGGAGGAGGAAGAGCCTATATTCAGACTTGGGTCTTCTTGCTATAAACCCAAGCCGAGTTCTGTTCGCCAAGTGCAAACAGTTCATGTTTCAAGTTGGGAATGGCTGGTCGGAAAAGGAGCAGATGCGCCGGGATTCCTGGGCTCTGCGGCGTGAAGGAGCTACCCGGCAGTGCTGCCTCATGGAGGCTGGAGGGAGGCCAGTGGGAGGAGGCAGACCAGCCAACGAGGGAACAGGCTCTGAGGCTGAAGCACTTCCCGAGCCTGGACGGCAGATCTACTCCCAGCTTAGCACCCTGCCCTGGGCATCAGGACCGGTATGGAGTTGAGACCTCCTCTGTCTTTGCTTGGGATGGACCGCGTTACCAGGCCCTACTGGAGGGAGCACGCCTGCCTGAGGGAGCACTGCAGCTCCAGGGAGCACGCCTGCCCGGGATTCCTCCCCACTGTGAGGCTGCCCCAGTCCTTTCCAGGCCGATGGTCCGGCCCAGGGCTGCTCCCTCCGGCTGTGCCCCACAGTCACGGGCAGAGGTATTAACACACTGGTGCTCCACCTCCAGAGAGCCCTCCGGACCTGTCTGGCTGAGAGAGGAGCCGTCCATACCCAGACAACCCTGTGGCAAGTCCAAAACACCCTGGTTGGTGAAGACGGCAAACCACAGTTAAAGAGGATCAGGTGTGCAGGTGCCTGAACTGGCAGTGCCCACACAGACCCAGATGGTGCCTGTGCCCAGGCTACACAGGGTCCACCAGGGTTGGACGATGGGTGGTATAGGCAAAGAGACAGTGTGGCATGAGTGGGGGCAGAGCAAGAAAGGATCACACGCTGGGAGAGCCGCTCTTCTTACGTCCCTCTCTCAGGCAATGTGCCGGTGAGGACACCACGTGAGGACCGCCTGTTGACGGCACAGGCTGGAGAAGCCCCGGTGGGCCTGGCTGGCTGGCTGCGGGCAGATGGCGCCCAGTCAAGAAGTGTCCTCCATAGCACCCGTGGGGGGTGCAGCCACTTGGCTGGTACCCAGGCACTCGACAGCCTCAGCTGAGACAACGTTGCTAGAGACAGTGGCTGAGCCCCTCCTGTCTCCTGTGCCAGACCTTGTCCCTCTCATCCACCCCAGCAGCAGGCGGTCACCTTCCCTGGGCCCTGCGGGATCCAGCATGCTGCAGACCTTCCTATCTGTCCCCGCTGTGCCTCCACTGCCAGGCCCTGTCCTGTCACACCAAGGTCAATGAGCCAGGAGTGCAGTCTTCAGAGAAGAAAGTCGATCCCTTATTTATTTTTTTGGAGCTAGCACCCTAAAATTACTCCATGAGCAGAGATACCATTGAACATTCTCCAGAGACTGCCCACACCCACCCTTCACAATGGTTGTTCCAGGTCAGGAGGTCTAGAAACCTGGCACCGGCTCTCTGTAGCCGCCTCGCGCCTGGGGATGCCCAGCAGTGCTGAGGATGGTGCCCTGCACACAAGCTCTTGGGGCAAGGGATCAAGGAGGCCTGGGGAAGAGGCCCAGCAGTCAAGAAAGACCTGAAAAGCCACAGGACACGGTTTGTGCCTGGCGAGTTGAGTATTCCGTCCCCAAATCGTAGGGGTTACATGCTCACATTTTGTTGTTGAGTTTTACCCTGCTTTAACTGGCTCCTTTAAGGGGTAATCTAACGTTCTCCCTGTCTGATTCTCAGATAATAAGAGCAATTTCAGTAGGTGACAGGGCCACTGCTTGGCTGCAGACAAATTCCAGCTTTTGCCATGCACAGTTCACTTCCGTTGGGTCATCCCCAGCCCTACCGCCTGCCACTGTGTGCCGGGCGCAGGCAGCAATGCCGGAGGTCCTGGCAAATCAGAAAACTCAAACTTACACCAAAAGCTCTCAGAAATGGAGCCGCTTTCAGAAGCAGAGCACCCCCGTACCCTCGTGCGTCTGTGGGGAGGCCACTGCCTGGGCCACTCAGTGGCTGCTGGTGTCAGTGGTCCACCCCCCTGCCTCAGAGCAGGACAGCGCCAGGAGGTAGCCCCGCGGGCTGCAGGGGAGAGGGCTGAGCCCGCGGGAGGTGGCTGTGGTGTGGCAGCTGGAACAGGGTTTGAGGACAGCGGAACATCACGTGCGTCATGCCGTCACAGGCTTGCTCTCCAGGAGACCGTCCCCAAGGGCCCCGACAGGCTACTCAGCAACTCCGTCCTGACCATGCCTAATTCTCTTCCATGTTGCCCCCATGCCACTGACCACACACACACACTCCGATTATTATGGAAATTTCCAGACATGAAGGTGGCCTCTGCTACTCCTGATCATGCGGCTTCAGCAAGAGCCAGCACAGGGCCAGGCCTGCGCCCTGATCCACCTGCCATTCCGTTTTGCAGCAGGAAAGCGCTGGCCTACTAGACACACTGGAGGTTATGCTTATTTGTTTTAACTGTCTTTCTTTCCCTCTAACTAGAATGAAATAAACACAAAGGCAGGAACTTTTTCAGTTTACCACGTTACATCTGGAGCCTTGAATGGGCCCAGTACGTGGTAGGTACCAATGAATACTTGTTGAGTGATGGGTGGAAGCATGCATCCATGAAATTCCACCCGGTCCACTCCTGCTTCCATGTAATGGGGCCACGTGTGGTCAGCTACTTGTGCCTGGCCACGCCCATCACCTTCCCGGGGCCTGCTAGAGGGAGGAAAAGTGGGACCTTCTCCTTACAGATGGTAGCAGCTAGCTTCTACTGACAGCAGGCTCTTACCCACCAGTTCCAAAAGCAGCCAGGAAGGCTCAGGTGCTGGGCAACATTCCCAAACAGCTAGACCATGTGGCCCAGAGTGTTCAATGCATGCTTCGTAACTCAGCGTGTGTACACACCTGTCTATACGGTCACCAAACAGAAGGATGTGCAAGGCCGACGCGTGATACTCACATGCAGCCGCGAAACCGAGTCAGGTCGTTGTTTGGCTTCTCGCATTCAATCACACTGGTGAACGTCAAAGGATTGAATTCCGAGACCTAAAATAATAGCACAGAGAGAGACATCAGACAAATCGGGCTCAGGCGGTTCCGTTCTGAAAGGCGCTTGTTTTTCTGTCTCACATCCATGGCAGGCAGATTTCACGGGGAAGAACTCTGCCCAAGAATCTCCGTGCAAAGCCAAGGCACCCGCCTTCTCCGTTTTATAATAAGTAACAGTTAATTGCTTTATGACCAGTGAAAATTGCGGGACCAGTGCTGGTTGCTGGCTAGTAAGTGAGCAGAAATGACTACAGCCCTATTGCAAAGTGAGAGAACAGGAGAGAAGGCGAAGAAGGCCACCAATGAAGGAAACAGATGGACGAGTCTTTCCAGACACACGGCACGTGCCCGTTTCCACACAGACTTAGAGAAGCCAATTCCACCTGGAAAACAGGAACTTATAATAAAATCCTATTTTTAACATACACTACACAGTCTTCATGGATCTGTGATGAAAAAGACTTAAATAACCAAAGTGTGAACCAACAATTATCTTTAGTATTCTGCTCAATTAAAAAAAAACTGACGATTCACCACAAAAATGTCTTTAGAATTTTTCCATTGATAGATATAATACAGCCTGGCTCACACGAAAGGCTTAGGAGTAGGGGGAGGGGGGAAGAAGGGAGAGAAATAGAGTAAGCCTTTAGTATAAATGAGTACAATTAGCGGATTTCTTCTTTATCAGCTCTCTGGTCAGGCCTGGCATTCTACTTAATGCGCCAAGTGTCATAACACGGTAAAAAATGGAAGTGTCTGTTCACACACACAGAAAGTGAAGTTGGTTAAAAGTCACAGAAATGGCATAAACACTGTTGACACCACCCCAGGTAACTATGAGTCTGCCACATCCACACACTTCCCTGCACAGAATATAGCCATAAAGGTAATTACTCAAAACTCAGTTCCTACTGTTTCCCAGTGTAAAGCGTACATTAAAAGGAGGACACGCTAGATAATCATAGCTCGATTCAATAGCTGAAATTGAAATGCTATTTTAAAAGGCTCTTCTCGAAGTTTAATTAGCCATCAGTCTCTCTTCTCCTTGGACTGAAACGGCCTCTTGCTCTATTTCCAGAGTGAGGCTCTGTTTTAAGGAGTCCTGTGTTTATTTAAAGCCTGTGGATTATCTCAAAGCCAGTGGATGGCTTTTTCCAGGGCAGACATTTGCAGATACAAAGTACAGGATGGCCATGAAGGGAGTGAGTTACAGAGAACACCAGGATTATTCTTGGCAGACGATGAGGGTAGGACTTAAAATATTCTGTCTCTGTTTATTATTCTTTCTCTCTAAGAAAAATGTCATGGGCATGGCTCAGGAGCAGTAGGACATTCTGTCTCTAGGACTTCAGAGTTGTGTCTGTAATGTTCTACCAACAATCCCGTGCCCTGGGGAGTGTGCGCAGGGCAGGTCCCCAGCACGGGACGCCTGGCTTCCTCTGCTTCCTCCTGGAACTGGGGAGGATTTGGAGGAGTTTTAGAATCGGAGAGATCTTTAGAGATGGGTATGGGCTGAATGGAGCCCCCTCATCTGCCATGAGAACTCGTATGTTGACGTCCTAACCACACGTAGCTCAGAATATGCCCTTACGGGGAGATGAAGCCTTTAAAGAGGTAACTACGTCAAAATGAGGTCATCACATGGACCCTGATCCCGCAAGACTGGAGGCCTCATACAAAGAGAAAATCAGGACACAGAGACACACAGAGGGAAGGTCATGCAGGACACAGGGAGAAGCCAAGAAGAGAGGCCTCAAAAGAAACCAGCTGCTGACCCCTTCATCCTGACAGCCAGCTTCCAGACCTGTGAGAAAATGAACTTCCATCGCTGAAGCAGCCCAGTCTGCAGTGCTTCATTACAGCGACCACAAAGGTCTTCCTTGAGTTACTCCTTTAAAAGGCATTTCATATCCAGAGCACACCTTCTGGATGAGGAAAATACGTCGGTTATGTCTAACAACAGGCAATAAGGCAACACTCCTCATTAGGAAATATATGGACTTTTCCTCCATCCCCTCATCTCTACCCCTGCCTCACTCCAAACCAGCTATGCGGTCATGCCTGAGAGGTATCCATCAGTCAGACGTTTGTCAACCTGCTCCCCGAGCATGGACAGAGGTAGAGGCCCCTGATCCACCCTTCTGCTCTGAGCACACGAACTCCATTCTTCCTAAAAGGTAGATATCCCAAGGCAGGCAGATCACGAGGTCAGGAGTTCGAGACCATCCTGACTAACATGGTTAAATCCCGTCTCTACTAAAAAGACAAAAAATTAGCCAGGCGTGGTAGCACGTGCCTGTAATCCCAGCTACTCAGGAGGCTGAGGCAGAAGAATTGCTTCAACCCAGGAGGCGAAGTCTGCAGTGAGCCAAGATTGTGCCATTGCCTTCCAGCCTGGGAGACAGGATGAGACTCCTTCTCAAAAAAAAATAAAAATAAAAAAATAAAAAAAAGGTAGATATCCAACTGGGGAAGAGGAAGAGTTCTAGGGATGGATGGTGGTGATAGCTGCACAACGATGTGAATTAACTTAAGGCCACTGAACTATACACTCACAAATGATGGCAATGCTAACGCTCACGTTCTGCATATTTTGCCGTGATAAGAAATTTCATTATGGCCATGCCACTCTGAATGCATCCAGTCTTGTCTGATCTTGGAAGCAAAGCAGGGGCAGTACTTGGATGGGAGACAGAATTTAAACATTTTTAAGCAGATGTAAACAAACTCTGAGAATCGACTGGGAAGAAATGAAATAATCATCAAGTTGAACATAGATGAGAAATCCGGGACCTTTCAGTACAAGTACAGAAAGTCTCCCTTGCCAATAATTCCTGAGGGCACCGCCATTGTGATCGTCATCACCATCCACATCACCATGAGTCTTGAGGGGCTTGCTAAACACCAGGCACTGTGCCTAGTGCCCTCCTACTACCCTATAACCCTGCTAGAAAGTCAGCTTTTGCACTACCGTCAAATTAGGATCTTTAAGTGCCATGCCCAAGGTCACAGTGGCCTCAGAATGACTGACTGGAGCTTCCTTGGCTTCTGACAGATCAGCTGTGTCATCAACCAACACCCACAGAGATGATCTGGCATTAACAGAAAAAAATGGTGCAAATGAGCCAGAAAGTGTGTAACAGATTCTACAGAAATGTCCCAAAAAATTTAAATTGCTTTTTTTAATTTTTGAGACGGAGTTTTGCTCCTGTCACCCAGGCTGGAGTGCAGCGGCATGATCTCGGCTCACTGCAACCTCCACCTCCTGAGTTCAAGCGATTCTCCTGCCTCAGCTTCCTGAGTAGCTGGGATTACAGGCGCCCACTATCACACTCACTAATTTTTGTATTTTTAGTAGAGATGGGGTTTTGCCACGTCGGCCAGGCTGCTCTCAAACTCCTGACCTCAGGTGATCCGTCCGCCTCGGCCTCCCAAAGTGCTAGGATTAAAGGTGTGAGCCACCACGCCCGACTTACATTGCTTTTTAAAGTTCTAAGTTTCCAAAATTTAAGTTTTAATGTTTTGAAAACACGCTTCAGTTCAATGTACCCTGATCTGACCATACTTTCTTCCCATCTTCAGCAATGGCCATGGATGTGGGCTCAGCACAGCCTACGCAAAACCAAATAATCAGGAGCCTGGGGACTTGGTGCTAGTTCTTCTGATTGATGAACATGAGACTCTGGCAAGTGAAGACAGCATGTTGGACTCGGATCTCCAAGGTCTCTGTAGCCCTGTAAGTCCACAGTTCTGTAGGGTGCAGACGCGGTTCCCGTCCATCCCTGTGCTTGAGACAACAGACTCACTACTGCGGAAACAGGATACCTGCAAGAGTGCTGCCCGCATATGCCAGCTTCAAGCTGAAGCACTGCCTCTGCCGCTCTGCCACAGCACCCCAGCACCTCGGACGAAAGGAAGCTGGTGACGCGAAGGGTGTGCCCTGGGCCGAGCAGGACGTTCAGATAAATATCTCACTGGCCAGAAAGAAAGTGCTCATCGTTTCTGTTGTTATCTTACAAATATTTCTGAAGCTTCTTTGGGCAAAGTGATATGACTTTACTAGGTGGAAAGAAAGAGTCAGAACAGTGGTGCAACAGAGAGCCCTCCAGCTCTTCCCTTGAACATGTGTTTCTGCTAGAAACTACTGCAGCAGGCTCTCCAGGGACACCCAGAGCCCCACAGCCTGCTTCCGCTTCCTCCCGATGCCTGGAGCCTCCGCCAGGTAGAACAGCTGCGTCCCTTCTTCAACCATACGGGGGAGGCGTGTGTCTAATTCAGCAGTGCCCAGATCGCTACTTGAATGAATGCTTTGATTCAAAGGAGAGATTCTGTTACCAACCCTGTATTTCACATTTGCATTAAGTGAATTACTACTAAGTACTCAACAAAAGCAAATACAGATGTCCTCCCATCTTGAAACAGAAGCAGTGATGTTGGAAACGGCATTGATAGACCATCAAAGAGGATACTGTTACTTTTTTTTTCTACCATAAAAAAAGTAAAGAAGTTCCCATTGCTTCAGCCACGGGTGAACACACAGCACAGGTGCACACTTGAGTCATCTGCAGGTAGGCTGCCAGCAAGGACCCTGCCAGCAGGTGGAAATATCCAAGTGAGGCCATCTGTCTGGGTCTCTGGACGATGTGGACAGAGAGAAGCCTGGTGAGAGAACAGAGCGCAAGGGTGGCACCTGCCAGCCAGGCAGGGCCACCGCCTGCATCAGCGAGAAGACCTGGCAAACACTCACGCTCCCCTGTCCTCTGCATCGGATCCCGTTCTGCAAACTCCCTTTGCATCACCTGTCATGATATTCTTAGGTCACAAGGAGGTTGAGGTCCCCCTGGTTCACCTCCAGCCTTGACATCATGCCTGGACATGGTCCTCGAAGCCTCTCAGTGGACGAACCTCTGCCTACCCGGCTTTCGTCTCTCCACCTGCTGTGTGCCTGTTTGTCCCTGGACTGAACGATCCCCATCTGATCACAAAAGTATTCCACCTTACCAAAGCCTTGGTGACAGCTGCCTCCCTACAGGAGGAAATCCTCATCCCATGCAGCAGCAAAGCTCTGCCCAGAGTCACGGCGTTGACCTCCTCAGCTGCCACCCCTCCCAGTGCCCATTTCTGCCACGCAGGGGACCCTGAGGCAGCCCAGACCTTTCTGGATGGCTTCCTTTGACTTCTCATCCTACAGCATCAGGCGAAGAGTGCTTCATTTAGCATTTCAGGATGTTGTCTTTTCTGGAGAAGCCTTCCTGATAGCCCCCTGGTAGGGCAGGCAGGTGCCACAGCTCTGCACTTGCTTGGCCCCTACGCAGGCATCACAGCCTGTGCTTCCTGGGTGTGGCTGTAGCTGGTTCCCATCCCTCCTTCATTAGAACACGGGTTTCCTGAGCACAGGTACTCTGTGTCCTGGAGACCATCATAGTGCCTGGCACACACACGGTCAGAGGTGACATATGCTCATTTCAGAAGGATCTCATGTGCCACGAGCTTCCAAATCACCCCAGAACTCTGTGCTGGGCTCTTGGGGACCCAGAGTCCCTGCCTGCTGCACCATCTGCCAAGAGGGGCTGGTGAGGCTTCTCTGTGGTTTGGGAATGCATAGTTCCTTTTTTTTTTTTTTTTGACAGACTCTCACCCTGTTGCCTAGGCTGGAGTACAGCGGTGCAGTCTTGGCTCACTGCAACCTCCACATCCTGGGTTCAAATGATTCTCCTGCCTCAACCTCCTGAGTAGCTGGGACTACAGGAACCCGCCACCACGCCCGGCTGATTTTTGTGTTTTTAGTAGAGAAGGGGTTTCACCATGTTGGTCAGGCTGGTCTTGAACTCCTGACCTCAGATGATCCATCTGCCTCGGCCTCCCAAAGTGCTGGGATTACAGGTGTGAGCCACCGCGCCCAGCCCATAGTTTCTCTTTTTAAAGTGTGGGCACTTTTCCTCTGGCAGCAATATAAAATGATTTCTTCATAGCCTCTAATCCATCCCCTTAGCTCCTTACTCATTGATCATGGATAAAGAATACCTGAATTAAGCAAAGCATTTTTATCCAACTTAATAGATTATCATTATTATTACTATTAGTATTTTGTAGTCAATCTGATTTGTATTTACCACTGGACAGTCAGTGCTGTGGAAATTCAAAGGAGGGCAGACAGCCCGATCCCAATACTGAATGAATGAGTCAATTTACTTTTTCACCGCCAAGACTGTACTGTCAAGTGAACATTTTCAATTTGCTAACCTGAAATAGCAAAGTAGTCTGTCTTGTCCACCACGGTCTCCCTGGACACCTACTGGGTACTCAGTCAGTTATTTATTGAATAAATAATACCCAAGTGAAAGCGTCCTGGTGGCAAGAGACATGAAATGTACAAGGAAACTTAAAGTGATAATTTCTCCAAGTTCCACAGATTCAGTGTTTCTCTAGGTGCTTATGCCCCAAGATGAATGCTGAATAGAAATGACCACGAAACCCATTTAGACAGCAATGTCGTCTATAATAGTGGTGTCCGTGACTGTATTATTTAAGATGTCCTAAATATGGAAGTGATAAGTAGGTTGGCCCAGCCGCTCCTGGCAGGACACTCTACTGCACGTCACACAGTTCGTGACGGACTCTGTGAGTGCCGTGTCCCTGCCTGACATGGTCCTCATCTCCAGGGTGACAAGCTGACAGGGACAATGAGGATTGGCATTGAATGGCATCGGGGCCTCCGCAGTCTTCTTTCAGAATCAACTTCACACACGTCCACAGGTGGCTTCTGGGAGGCTCACGCCTGGGAGAAACTGATCAAGGGGTGTCTGGGTTCTGCCTTCTTTTCCTAACTGCAGATTTTCCTGCTGCAAGCAGGAGTGTTAGAGATCAAGTGGTCCTACTTTAGTTTCTGAGCAGAAAGCCAGCTTTCCCCTTGTTCAATTCTAGTCAGGAACGCAGGCGCCAGCCCTCCCTTGCCTTTCCTGCCTTTCATCTTTTGTTCCCTTGCCTCCTGACTGTTGCACAGGCGAAAAGCCTCGGTAGATGGTGGTAAAATCCAAAGGCTCGCAGTGCTGGGTTAGAGTCTGAAGTCTCAAAATCAAAACCCTTTCTTTCCCTCCTGGCCCCGAGCACCCCATGCTGTTTCAGCGGGCTGTGGCTGCCGCAAAGCCCTGCTTTTTCCTCTGTCGAATACACTTAAGAGTACCTAAGAACTGGCTGTGCATTCAGGCAGTAGGTAACGAAAGTTGCTTCACAGAACACCAAATTCAAACCCAGATCAGGGCTGCTCATTAGAATTGCCCTCTTGAACGTATCTGTACTTAATCCAACAGGGTGCCCCTGGATGAATCCCGCCTGCAGCCGTTCTGCTGAGCTAATCCGCACAGCCCGGTACGTGTCAGCCTGTCTGCTTCCACAGCCACGGGCCACTCAGTACCTTTTCCATCCCTACAGGTAGGGCGATGGTGTGAGCAGAGGCGCAGCTGCAGGCTGTGAATGTGTCAGGTTTCAGAGATTACTGAGTAGACAGCCGTGCTGGAGAAAAGGTGCTCTCTCTCTCTGCATAGCACAGCAGGGGTCTGGAGCCTCAGAGTATTTATAATGAAAGGGATCCTACAGCCAGAGCTGCATAGACCATAAGGCCATTGGTAGCCACATAGAAGAAGACCATACTACTAGTTTTAGAGGCCATTTGGGATGGAGAATACAAAAAGAGGAGGTCAGCTCAAAAAAAAAGCTCTTGTGCTAATCTGGGGAATGATTCCAAGACTAAAATGGCAGCAGAAATGTACAATTCTGAAGCACAACCAGATTAGCTCAGCCATCAGATTCAAAAGAAAAGCTTTCCCAGCACCAGACAACTGGGCAACCTGGACCAAACCTCCAGCTGCTGGCAAACACAGACTCCGGACAGGAAACTGAAGACAGCTGCCTGAAGGTATGAACGATTTAACAAGACAGTGAAGAATACGCTAGCCAAGATGAAAAAAGACAAAAATCCAGAGTTGAGGCTGGGGTTTGAGGTTTCTTTTCCCGGATGAGAGTCTACTGATTCAGCAAGTTGCAGTTCAATGGATGAGTGGAGCTCGTGGGACACATGTTGGTGCTCGGGGCCCCCGTTAGCTGCCTGTGGCTGCTGTAACAGACGACCACACGTTTGGTTGCTTGAAACAACAGTCATTTGTTATCTCACAGTCCTCGAAGTCGGAAGTTGGAAACAGGTCTCACTGAGCTGTCGAGGAGTCGGCAGGGCTGCATTCCTTTTGGAAACTCTAGGAGAGAATCCATCTCCTTGCTTGTTCCAGCTTCTAGAGACACTCTCCCTGAATTACGGCTTCCTTCCATTTTCAAAGTCAGCAGTGTGGAGGGGGTATGTCTGTCTCACGCTGTGTCACTTTGACAGTGAGGTCTGATTAACAGCCTTAATTCCACTTACAATCTTCATTTCTGCTTGCTATGTAGCATAACATATTCACAGGTTTAGGGGATTGAGATGTGGGCATCTTTGGGGGGACCATTATTCTGTCTACCATAAAACCTACCAAGAGAGGGGCCTGATAAACACCTATGCTTTCTAACACAACCAGGAAGAAGTGCATCTCAGATAAAGGGAACTGGAGGAAAGAGCTTCAACGTGGAACTCAATCCAACATGGTGCCACTGCATCAAACATGTCCAGAGCACTGCTGAGCTGCTTCTGTGCAGCTGCTACCCAGCTCAGAGTCAGCTGAGTGGCCCAGGAAAATCTCAATGTAAAAAGTGGATGATAATGATCCCAAATTGCTAGAAGCCCTAGATACTAAACAAAACCAACAAAAGCGTTATTTAAATATGTGTGTGCGTGAATGTGTGCGTGTCTGTGTGTGCCTGTGCATGTGCATGTATGTGCGTGTGTGCATGTGTGTGTGCCTGTGCATGTGTGTGTGTGTGTATGTGTGTGAATGTGTGTATGTGTGAATGTGTGTGTGTGTGTGTGTGTGTATGAGAGAGAAATACAAAACCTAAATTATTTGTAAAAAATCAATTTCCAAGTACAATGTCAAACACACACTCAGGGATAACAAGGCATAACCAGGATGTAAAGCATCATGAAAGAACCAACGAAACGAGCACAAGAACAGGCCCACAGGAAGTTTAAAATCAGGCTTGCTATGATCATGAAGCTAAAGATAAGCCTGAAATTTTAGAATAGCTAGAAATTATAAAGTGTGACCTAAGACATTTGGGGAAAAAACAGAGCCCCCATAAAATTTTCAATTAAAAGCTGACTGCATGGCTTATTCGCAGATTTTGCAAGCATAACGAGAAAACGACAAGAAACATGAGAAAAATGGTTTTGAATAAAGCATGGGAGATGAAAGGAAGAGAAGAACAGAAGAGAGGGAAGAAAACATGAAGGGTAGAGCGAAGTCTAACGAGAGTGTAATTGGGGCCCCACAAGAAAGAGAGAGAGAAAAGGATGCTGGAGCAATCATTGAAGACATACCAGCTGAGAATGTAGTAAATCTGATTTAAAAAAAGGAAATCACAGATCCAAGAACCTTAAATAGGGTCAACGAAGGGAGATTATACCCAGGCACATGACACTAAAATGATGAAAACCAAAGAAAATAAACTCTTAAAGGGAAATTGAGGAAACTTGTTTCTGGCACACCAAAACTAAAGAAAATACTAAACGGTAGTGTTAAAAGAGGAGGCGGCCAGGCACAGTGGCTCATGCCTGTGATCCGAGCACTTTGAAAGGCCAAGGCCGGAGGATTGCTTGAGGCCAGGAGTTTGAGACGAGCCTGGGCACAGAGCAAGAGCCCTGTCTCTACTATAAAAAAGACAGAGAGAGAGAAGGAAACTGGCCCTGATGTAAGGACTAAGATCAGAGAAATGAAACGCGACAAAACGGGTAAGTAGGAAGGTAAATATAAAAGCATGTTGACCGTATTAAATAATAATGTCTTTAATTGCAACACACAAGAGTATATAAGTCGGAAGAGAATAAAAAGATATTTTTTGTTTTTTTTTTTTACAAAGGTCCTTGCATTATTCAGAAAAAGAATAAAAATTCATATTAAATATTGATAGTCAAAGATGCATGTTGCAATCTCTCATGTAACCACCAATATTATAATAAAGAAGCACATAATTTCCAAAGCAACTGAAGAAAGCACGATAAGCTCAGTGAATCAGAAAGAAGGCGCAAATGAAGAGGAAAAAACACATCAGGCAGGACAAACAAAAATAAATGGATGCTTCACACTCAGATATGACAGTAGTAACTTTAAAAGTGGATCAAGAAAAGTATTTTAATGAAAACCCAAAGACTGTCTCAGACTGAATTTAAAAACTCAAAAATATATTTACGAGAAGTAATACCTAAAGCATGCAGATACCAGAAAACAGTGTGACAAGCTGAAAAAGATATACATGGCAAAGAGTAACAAAAAGAAAGTAGTGTGCCCGTATTAACATTACACAATGTAATACTGAATCAAAAAGCATGTCTATCAAAAAGCATTAATGTGAAATGAAAAGTTCAACTCATTTGAAAAATAAAAATGTCTAAATGTATATAATCTTAATAGCATAAATTCAAATTATAGGTTACAAAAATTCACAGAAATAAAGGACATATAAAACAAATCCACAAACTTGGTAACATCCCTTTCTCTGTATTTGATCAAACAGTCAAAAAATCAGGAAGGTACATAAAATCTGAATGGCACTACTAATAAACTAACCTAATGGACAATACACAACATTGCACACGACAGTGGGAGAACACACATTCTCTTCAAGTACTCACACACCACCACCAAGTATTGACCATATTCTGTGCCACAAGCAAGTATCAATTTCAAAAAACTAAATTCACATAGGATTAACTTAAATCACAATTAACCATAAAAAGAAAATTATTACAAGTCCCATTTGCTTTGAAATTAAGTAATACAATTCTAAATATCCAATTAGTCAAAGAAGTCATGAGAGAAATGAAGAAAAATATTTTTGTAAATGGTATTAAATACACAGGTTGAGTATCCCTACTCTGAAACTCCAAAATCCAAAATGCTTCAAGATCTGAAACTTTTTGAGTGTTGGCATGACACCCAAAGGAAATGCTCACTGGAATATCCAGATATCATCCACAGATCCACACCAGAAAAATGATAAAGGAAGACTTTCAGGCAAAAGGAAAATACCATTTGGAAATATGGATCTACACAAAAGAATAAAGAGCACGCGAAAAGGTAACTACATGGGTAAGTATGTAAGACTTTTTCTCATTACATAAATCTCTGTAATATATAAGCAAAATGTACAATCAAAAATAATATATTTGCTTACTACATATACATGATGGTGACAGTACAAAGTCTAGAAGGAGAGAAATGGAAGGATACCATTGCAAAGTTCTTTTACTATATGTGAACTGAAATTATATCACTGAAAGGATAGATTAGGAGGCATTAAATATGTATCCAGTAAACCCTGAAGTAACCTCTAATGAAGAGGCATAACTAATGGGAGAAAAGAGAGGCAGAAAAGAATAAAAGGGTAACAAAGATGGGAAAACAACTAGCAAGAGGATAGGCTTAAACGTAATCATGTCATTAATCACATTAAATGCAAAAGCTTTACACCTTTCAATTAAAAGAGAAGAGACTGTCTTTAAAAAAAAATAAGTAAAAGACTCAATTTCTTGCTGCCTAAAAAAGTGCACTTCAATGCAAGATGCAAATAAGTTATATAAGGTTATGTTGAAACTAGTTAGATGAAAGCTAAAATGGCTAGATTGCTATCAGACAAAGTAAGTTTCAAAGCAGAGAATACTGCCAGGGATTTAAAAAAAGGCCAACATGCCCCTAACAACAAAGCTTCAAAATAAATGAAGCAAAATTGATAGATCTGCAAAGCGAAATACACATATCTGCATTATGTTCAGAGGTTCAATAGCCCTTTTAAATAATTCCTAGAAAAAAATGGCATAAAATTAGCAAGAGCACAGAAGACTTGAAAAACACCATCAACCTGTGTTACCTGTTTGACATCTTTAAAATACTCTACCTAAAAACAGCAGAATGCACATTATTCTCAAAAGCGCAAACAGCAATTAGCAAGACAGACCAAATTTTAGGTCCTAAAACAAGTGTCAACAAGTTTACCATAATTCACATTATACAAAATATTTCCCATCTGTCTGGCTAACGACCTTTTGGATTTGACCTCAAAAGGACAGGCAACAAAAACAAAAACCGGCAAGTTTGGTAATATCAAACTTAAAAGCTTCTGCACAGCAAAAGAACAATTAACAGTGTGCAGAGAACAATGTACAAATTGGGAGAAGTATCTGCAAGCCATAGATCCCTTATCGCAAGCTATTATTGAATCATAATGGATTAATATGCAAAGTATACAAGGAGCTCAAACCCCCAATAGCAAGAAAAAAAAATCAAATTAAAGAAATGGGCAAAAGATCGGAATAAACATTTCTTAGAAGACGACTTACAAATGGCCAACAGCCGTATGAAAAAACGCTCAACATCAGTAATCACTGGGAACGTGGAGATTAGAACCACAATGAGATATGCTATCATACCTGTCAGAATGGCTATTACCAAACAAATATCAAATGTTGGTGAGAATGTGGACAAAGCGAACACTCATACACTGTTGATGGAAATACAAATTAGTGCAGCCATTATGGGAAACTATATGGAGGTTCCCCCAAAACTCAAAATAGAATTACCATATGAGCCGACAATCTCACTCCCGGGTATTTATGCAAAAGATTCGAAGTCAGTTTGCCAAAGAGATGACTGCACTCCCATGTTCATTGAAGTATTATTCACAATAACAGAATCAATCCAACTGTCCATCAACAGATGAATGAATAAAGAAAATGTGGTATATATACATAATGAAATACTATTCAGCTTTAAAAAGAAGGAAATTCTGTCATTGGAAACATGGATGGAATTAGACAACATTATGCTTAGTAAAATAAGCCAGGCACAGAGACAAATCTCTCACGTACTCACTTATGTGTGGAATCTAAAGCAAGCAAACTAGGAAGCAGAGAGTAGAATTGTGGTTACAGAGGCTGGGGGGTGGGGGAGATGGGGAGATGATGGTCAAAGGGTACAACATTTCTGGTAGACCACACTGTTTTGATTACAAAGTCTTGTAGCAAACTTTGAAGTCAAGATACGTGAATCTTCCAACTTCATTCTTCTCTCTCAAGATTGTTTTGGCTACATGGGGAACCTTGTAATTCTATATATATTTGAGGATTGCCTTTTTTATTTCTGCAAAAATTGCATTAGGGTTTTAGACAGAGATTGCCTTTTATCAGTAGATTGCTTTGAGTAGTATGGCTTCCTAACAACATTAAATTTTCCTATCCACGAACATAGGATGTCTTTTCATTTACTTCTTTTCAAAATTTTTTCAGCAGTATTTTATAGTTTTTAGTACATAAGTCTTTCATCTCCTTGCTTAAATTTATTCCATGTATTTTATTATTCTAGATGCTGCTTTCTCTATTTTGTTATTTTTGTTGTAAACTGATCATTTATAATTGTATAAATTTATGGGGTACAAAGTAAGGTTATGATGTATGAATACAATGTATAATAACTAAGTTAAGCCAGTTAACATATCCATCACTCCAAGCACCTGACGTTTTTTGTACTGAGAACGTTTGAAATTTACCCTCTAGGTAATTTTGAAATGTACAATATTCCATTACTAACTATATTCACCACACTGTACAATAGAATTCAAAAAATGTGTATTCATTCCTCCTGTCTACTGAGACTTTGCTCCCTTTGACCACCATCTGTCTTCCCTTCTCCCCCATCCTCCAGCCTCTGTAACCACAGTTCTACTCCCTGCTTCTGAGTTTGATTGTTTTAGATTCCACACAGAAGTGGGCACATGAGATATTCGCCTTTCCATGCCTGGCTTATTTTACTTAACAGAATGTCTAAATCCATTCGTGTTGTTGCAGATGACAGAATTTCCTTCTTTTTGAAGCTGAATAGTATTCCATTTGTATGCATACCACATTTTCTTTATTCATTCATCTGTTGATGGACACTTAGTTTGATTCCCTGAGATCCCCTGAGGAATACAGGAAAAAGCACCCCTCACCGTACTTCCCCTCCCTACAAGTCACTCAAAGGGCTGTAATTTTTGGTCCATTTTTCAAGATCTCTTGGGCTTAGTTCCATAAAAGTCTTGAGTCAAGCTCCCAAGAATATGGCTGGACAGATGTGCATGTTGCCCCCACTCTGTGGCTAGCATAAATAAAGGGCTGCAGTTTTCTCTCTCTCTCTCTCTATATATATGTTAAAGACAGGGTCTCTGTCACCCAGGCTGGAGTGCACTGCTGTGATCAGAGCTTACTATAACCTCAGCCTCCTGGGCTCAAGGGATCCTCCCACCCTAGCCTCCCAAATAGCTATGACTTCAGATGCACACCACCACACTCAGCTAATTTTTTATTCTTAGACACAAAATAAAAAATTGCTGTAGAGATGGGAGTCTTACCTTGTTGCCTAGGCTGGTCTCAAACTCCTGGCCTCAAGCAGTTCTCCTGCCCGGGCTTCCCAAAGTGCCGAGATGACAGGTGTGAACCACTGTGCATCCATACGCTGCAGTTTTAAAGGGAACTGAGAGCAGTTGCCGTAACAGGTTATTACTGCAGGAGGGTGTGAACTCCAGCTTTTGGAATTCACAGATTTGGATTTGTGTGTTGTTTTTTCTTACACACACAGGTAAGGGAAGCCCCAGGTGTCTGGGTCAGGCAGAAAATGGAAAATCATTGGTTAAGTTCATCAAGGCAATCTCCAAGGCAAAGTCATCCCGGCCCTAGAGAACCAAGAGCCAACATGAAAATGGAATCCCTAATTCAAGCTCTAAGTACTCTGCCTTCTGGCAGACTTTTTCACGTATATTTGGCCCCATAAGCTGCAAATATTTACAGAAGTAGAAACATCTTGCTAAAGATAATCCAGAATTACAACAATCCATTATGTAAAATGTTCCAGATGAACAAAACTGTTTATTGAAGAAGTGCTCGAGTCCTGGGCTCCCCAAATTAGGCAGAGGGAATGGGGTTCTTACTGGCATTCACGATCCTCAAAGAGACAACAGGATTCTAAAACTGCCTTTCATAAAGATTCATTACAAAAAGCTAATGAAAAGCTAAAAACGCAAGATATGCCCCATACCTTATCCTACTTTGTCTGAATATTCATAGTCTACTACTGAATATTCATAGCTAACACTGTCTGAATTGCCTGTTTTCTTTGAAATAGCAGTTAAACAATTTCCTTTTAAGAACTACCCGAAAAATTCAGGAGATAATCCCCAAGTGAGTTATACTCCCTAGACAGAAACAGAGCTCAGGGCCATAGTTCAAAGACTTCCTAGACCTAGGGAGGACCTTTGAAAGTTTTCTAAAGAATTCAAGGTCTTTATTGTAGCTTATGACCCCTGGATACCTGACTGCTACCAACCAATACACATGCTGGCGGGACCTGGGGAGGCCCAAAAATGAAAGAGGCACAGTGATATTTTCTGAGAATGACAGGAACCTGACAGCCTCACTGGAGTCCTCATGGGCCAGGCAAAGCTGAAACAGCACAAATGAGCTTTTGAAAGCTATTCCCAAAGTGCTTCAGCTCCATGGCAACTAGCACCCTGGAAGGTGTTGGGACTGCCCTGGAGCATTTCTAATGAGTGATCCCTAAGACAACCGTTTCCAGAGCAGTGTTGCCATTTGTGCAGACAACCAGGACACTAGAAAAGGGGGGCCTGTCTCAAAGATTTCCAGGAAAGCCCCTCAAAAATGCTGCCCACCCTCTGAAAACAGTCTCCATGTTAACCACCAGGACAAATGGGCCTCTGAGGGAAGCTCCAGGAGGCTTCTACCCAATAGTCTTTGCCCATTCATTAGTGGGCTCTACCTGCTAAGTCAATCAATAATCTAATTAAGAAACAAAGCTGAAAAGTCCACCTCTGGAACTAAATTTGTCTTTAAAATATAATTTTCTGACCTTTGGCTAGCTAATTTTGAAACTCTTTGTAAAAGAAATGTACATCTGTAAAGAAAATCCCCATCAGTAAGGGTGTCTCCTTCTCTGTACTTAATCCACTAGAAACTCTTAACATTGGGAAAGACATTGGCTCAACATCTACGTCATAAACCTTGCCTTTCTTTAGTATACTATTCCTGGCCACCTTGCCTTAACTGGGCCCTTACCCCTTCTTTGTTTTGGCAGGTAATAGTATCTAGATCTACTTGTGTTCATTGTTTACCTTGTTTCATTTGGGAGCCATCCCTTTGGGAATGCAAGGCCAGCTAGCAATTGTTTAGGACAATGGAATGGGTAAGCAGAAGATTGACAGTCAGAGGAGGGAGAGAACACCGGCAAATGAAGAATCTTGTAAGACCTCCTTCTATTTGTGTGTCTGTATGTCTATATGTCTATGTGTGTTCTATGTATGTATTTCTCTGCCAAAATACATGAGAGCTCTGATTAATTGGCTTAAAGAAAAGTAAGTCCTTAAATCAAATATTCTATCAGAAGGAAACAGAACAACTCAAATGACTTTTGGTCCACATTACCTGGGTAAATCTTTGGTAAACAAAACTGGCTTAATGTTACTGGTTTAATGAGAACAGCGCGTCTTCTCATCGGCAAATTATTCACGTATGTAACTTTGGGGTTCTTGCTTAGGTGCTCACTGTCTGACATTGGCATGTTGTAAAAATGGTTGAACTTGAAAGTTGGCTAGTTTAGTTCAATGTCTCATATGAACAGCTCAAATACAACTGTTAAAATGAGTAAATCAGATAAATTCAAACAGCCATAAGCATTTCTAAATGAATTCATCACAATTTAAAAAATCTTTTTGGTAATTTAAAACCTTAAAGTGAAATTAAGTAATAGATGCACATTAAATGTTTAGGTCATTTCTTGATAAGTTAAAATACTAAGCATTCATCAATAAGCATAAATTTAAAGTTTATATACTTTGACATCTTGTTTTTATGTGATAGTAGCTAAATATATTTGGGTCTGTTAGTAAACATAAAACAGTTGTTCTGTGAGGAAGTTACATGTTTCTAGTAATTATAAAATGTAAATTCATAAAATGTTGGTGACAAAAATGGCATATTTCCTAGGTTTTCACAAAAAAGGTTAAAATTTAGAGTTAAAAATCCTAATTAATATATCTAATTAGAATTACTAGAGAAAAGGAAAACCATTTTGTATGCAAAAAGTACAAGGAAAGTAAGATGTGTTTTTGGTGAGAAAAGTCTTGAAAAGAGAGGAGGATATGTTTTATGTTAAAATAGAGCAATTCTACCTAACTCGAAGGTTATTTAAAAGTTTTTTTTTCAAATATAGATTTAAGAAGGAAATAGAAAAAAGGTGGAAGGAGCAGTAAATAGGGAAGATGCAAAAAAAAAAAAGGTATAAGTATGAGGATTTATTTTTGGTAAAAAAAATTAAAAAGTTGAAAAAAGAGTAATTTATTTCTTTTGCTTGAGAGATAACTTTGTGTGGTCAAAATGATAAAGGGAAAAGGAAAAGTAAATTTTCGTCCTGAGGTAGAAAGTATAGGACAAAACAAAGTTTAAGCAAGATGTAGGTTTGTGCAAGATGAAGCTCGTGAGAAGAACTTTATGTGTGATCAGATTTGTTAGGGAAAAGAACACCGACTCCCAGCAGGCTGACCTCCCCCGGGTCCCCCACCCCCGTCCCCAGTCTGATTGCTCTGCAGCTGCATTCCTAAACCCCTGCCTAGATGCCACAGCAAGGCTGTCCCACGTGCTACAATTCAGCCAAGCCCGACGACAGCCATCCCGGCGGCTGGGGAGGACAGGGAAAACATACGTTGGTTATCCATACTTGCAAATTCCTATTTGACAAATATGTTAAAAAAAAAAAAAAAAAAACTCCGGGTTTGTCTCTTTTTTAAAAAAGACTGCAGCCACAAAAGTCACAGGATGATATATTGCAGGTCTATTACAAGTTAACGAACTATCTCTGTGCCTGTTACCAGCGGATAGATTTTGCCCCTCTCACCCTATTAAACCGTGGGTTTTGTAAGCTCAGGGCTGCCTCCTCGAACTGTTACGGAGCAGCCCAGGAGGTTAATAAAGCTTCTTGCCTGACTCTGGGTCTATTCTCCTTTCTCTCGGCTACCCTTATAAGACTGACTAAAATTAGAAAGAAAACGTAAGTTTTTAAAAACTGAGCATTAATAGGAAAAGTGCACGGACAGGAGGGAGGAGCTGGAGCCTCTGTTAGAACAAGGTTTTCTTGGAGCATTGCTCTCCTCTTAATGGAAAGCTGTGGGCTGGGTGCAGTGGCTCAGGCCTGTAATTCTGGAGGCCAAGGTGGGCGGATCGTTTGAGACCAAGAGTTTGAGATCAGCCCGGGAAATATGGTGAGTTCCCGTCTCTACAAAAAGTTTTTAAAAAAAGTAGCGTGGTGGCACACAACTGTAGTTCCACCTATTCAGGAGGCTGAGGTGGAGGATCACTTGAGCCTGGGAGGTGCAGGAAGTAGAGATCATACTACTCTATTCCAGCTTGGGTGACAGAGGAAGACCCTGTCTCAAAATAAATTGTTAAAAATTTTCCTTTTAACTGGCCTAGAAAACTGATTTTATGTTCAATCAAGATAATTTCTTGTGCTTTGTGTCTTTGAAATCTTCTGTCACTTTGGTTTTATTTCATTAGTGACATGTGTTCCTACCTGATCATGTAATTTTTTTTTCTTTGAGGCGGAGTCTCGCTCTGTCGCCAGGCTGGAGTGCCGTGGCGTGATCTCAGCTCACTGCAACCTTGGCCTCCCAGGTTCAAGTGAATCTCCTGCCTTGGCCGCCCAAGTAGCTGTGTAACTTAAACCTTCGTTATTGGACAAACTTTTCAAAAACCTTTTGACCTAAACTAACTTTAGGACATTCTAGAAAGTCCTGGAACTTCTCAAAGGAACTGTAAAAGACAGAGATTAAGCCAACATGGGCTTATCAAATATTTTAAATTGTATGGGAGGTACTGTCAAAATAAGGAATGATGCTTAGCCTTCGAGTTACGGTTACATGGATGTGTTATTAAGAGGTGTTTCAGAATGGTAGAAGGTTCCTAGACATCTATGTCTTTGTATAAACGCTATCAGTCATAATTTTGGTTCACAAATAACCAGATTTCCTGGTCAACTGCATTACCGTGCTCTTGGTATCCACAGCAGTTGCTTTAGGCAGACGCCTTTCTGAAAGCTACTTGCAAGCACTTGCAATCTTAAAGTGTTACGTCTTCAGGGCGGTTCACGGAAAGAATGAAAAGAACTCTGACAAGTATATAGTTTCTAACAATTTTGAGTTCCTAGCATTGGACTGAATTTCCAAGATTATAATGAAGAAACTGATGGGCTTCTGCTAACCAAGATCAAAGCAGGAATTAATTACATGAGGCTGGGCATGGTGGCTCACACATGTAATCAGCATTTTGGGAGACTGAGGCAGAAGGATGGCTTGAGCACGGGAACTTGAGGCTGCAGTGAGCTATGATCGTGCCACTGCACTCCAGCCTGGTGACTGAAACATACATGCATACACAGATAAAACATGTGCCTACATATGTTTCAGTCATTCCACCTCTGGATTTATCTAAGAGATGAGTCCAAGAGAATGAAAGACTGTGTCTCTGCAAAGACTTCTATATGAATTTTCATAGCACCTTTATCACAACCAAAAAATGTAAACAGCCTAAATGTCTATCAACAGATGAATGAATCATAAAGATATATAGTTGAGTTATACTATATATCTCAACTGAATACTACTAGCAATAAAACGAAATAAACTATGAATACCTACAACTTGGATAAATCACAAAATATACTGAGAGAAAAAAGACTAAAAAAGGACATACTGTATTATTCCACTTCTGTCTCTTAAAAATTCTACATAATTTACAGGGATTGAAAGATGAGTGCTTGTCCGGGGCTCAGGGAGGCCTAGGACATGCCCAGCAGCTAAATGCCCGTGTGGTTCGTACCCCACTCTCAGTACCAATTTGCTCTATTAATCTGTTCTCACACTGCTAATAAAGACATACCAGACACTGGGTAATTTATAAAGGAAACAAGTTTAATTGACTCCCAGTTACCACACAGAGTTCCCACAGGGCCACTGCCTGGTGGAGCTGTGAGAAGAGGGTCACTGTCCTCCAGAACCCAGAATGGTACCTCCACCAACAGCTTGCACCAAGTGCCTGGAAAAGCCACAGACACTCAACGCCAGCCTGTGAAAGCGGCCAGGAGTGGGGCTGCACCCTGCAAAGCCACAAGCGTGGAGCTATCCAAGGCCCTGGTAGCCCCCCTCTTGCATCAGTGTGACCTGGATGTGAGACACGGAGTCAAAGGAGATCATTTTGGAGCTTTTAGGTTTAACAACTGCCCTACTACATTCTGGACTTGCATGGGGGCCTGTAGCCCGTCTGTTTTAACCAACTTCTCCCATTTGGAAAGGCTGTATTTACCCAGTGCCTGCACCCCAGTTGTATCTAGGTGGTAACTAACTTGTTTTTGATTTTGCAGTCTCATAGGCAGAAGGGACTTAACTTCATCTCAAATAAGAGTTTGAACTTGGATTTTTGGGTTAATGCTGGAATGAATTAAGACTTTGGGGGACTCTTGGAAAGGGGTGGCTGTGTTTTGAAATGTGAAGACATGAGATTTGGGAGGGGGTGAATGATACAGTTTGGCTGTGTCCCCACCCAAATCTCATCTTGAATTGTAGCTCCCATAGTCCCCATGGCTGTGTCCCCACCCAAATCTCATCTTGAATTGTAGCTTCCATAGTCCCCATGGCTGTGTCCCCACCCAAATCTCATCTTAAATTGTAGCTTCCATAGTCCCCACATGTCGTGGGAGGGACCCGGTGGGAGGTGAATGAATCAGGGGTTGGTTTCCCTCATGCTATTCTCATGACACTGAGTTCTCACGAGATCTGAGGGTTTTCTAAGGGCCTTTTCCGCTCGGCACCGCTCCTTCCTGCCACCAGGTAGAGAGGGATGTGCTTCCTTCCCCTTCGGCCATGACTGTAAGTTTCCTGAGGCCTCCCCAGCCAGGCTAAACTGTGAGTCAATTAAACCTCTTTCCTTCACAAATTACCCAATCTTGGGTATGTTTTTATCAGCAGTCTGAGCATGGATGAATATAGGAGTGAAGTGGCACAATCATGGCTTACCGCAGCCTCGACCTTCTGGGCTCAAGGAATCTTTCTGCCTCAGCCTCCTGAGTAGCTGGGACTACAGGCTCACACCACCACGTCCAGCAAATTAAAATGTAGATACTGTTTCACTGTGCTGCTGAGGCTGGTCTTGAACTCCTGGGCTCAGGCAATCCTCCCATCTTGGCCCCTCTGAGTGCTGGAATTACAGGTGTGAGTCACTGTGCCCAAGCCTATTTATTATTTTAGAGACAGGGTCTCACTCTATTGCCTAGGCTAGAGTGTAGTGGCACAATTGTAACTTATTGCAAAATGGAACTCTCAGGCTCAAGGGATCCTCCAGCCTCAGCCTCCTAAGCAGTTAGCGCTCCAGGCGTGTGGCACCATGCCCAGTTAATTTGTTAATTTTCTGCAGAGACAAGGTCTTGCTATGTTGCCCAGGCTGGTCTCCAACTCCTGGCCTCAAGTGATCCTCCCACCTCGGCCTCCTAAAGCACTGGGATTAGAGGCATGAGCCTGGCTAAAGCACACATTTTAAATATGTGCGGTTTATTTTATGTCAGTCAGACCTCAACAAGGCTGTTTAAAAAACCAAAGGGCAGCTAAAATTTTCAACTGATAATTAACGAACGATGCCTTTTTTCAAAGTGGCGCACACATTTCCCCAAACTTTTGATTTTTTGGAAGATTCTTACTGAGCAGCTAAAAACAACCAGTTAATGAACTGCCTGTCTTTAAGAAACTATGGTCATCTGACTTATTTAAGGCTATTTTCAACTTACGGAAAGGAAGCTTATTTTTCTAAGAAAATAATTGCTCCTCCACCTGCACTCAATTCATTCTTGAGCAAAATTAACCTGCCAAGAATAAGGGTGTTATTTTGCATGCCTAAATTGCTTGCCCATGGAATTCTAGAAATAAATTATTTTCACTGGGCCTGGGCTTCCTTTTAATTCTAGATCACTAATTTAACAGCGGCTCATCTGTTTGTCTTGAATATCAGCCACTAGCAAGTCCGACTCATCTCAGACGACAGCAGATGGCCAGGCTCCCCCGCTGCATCCAGACTCACTTCCTCCCAGTGATGCTGGCTCTCCAGCATCCCTTCCAGCACTGGGCTCCCAGAAGGACGCCTCGGAGGCTTCCACGCACATGATTGTTAATTTTATGTGTCAACTTGAGTGGGCCGCAGGGTGCCCAGATTAAACATTGTTTCTGTGAGTGTCTGTCCTCGGTCATTATCTGGGAAAGCTGGAGGAACACGGGCTGCAGGTTAATGAAGACCAGAACACAGCAAGGCACAGATTCTCCAGCACCTGCTGTAAAATGATTCACCCCAGGAAGCACAGGCTCAGTGCAGATAAGTGCTGTTGATAATTAGCTACTTTGCAGATGAAAGCTGGCCAACTATAAGCTCCTCCCCTGTGGATCAATCAATCAATAATTCAAATAAAGCATCCCTAAAATTGTATCTATAGGAGAACACCGTTCGATATTTTATTCAGAGCTTTTCAAAAGTACATCATTTGTAGAAGATCTGTGTCTTTTTTTAAGTGCCTTAATTAGTGAAGTATGAAAATATCAACTATGTCAGCAGAGCAAGATCACAGAAGCCGATTATCCCACTTGTACCCAAAACCAAGGACAACAATTAGAGAAGAATATGCCTATTTCTGTCCAGGTGACACCCATGCAATGTGGGCCTTCTCAGTCTCTAATGGGCACGTGAATCCCTCAGGAGCTTGTCAAATGCAGATCCTTGCTTCCTTGGATCTGGGCGGGGCCTGGGAATCTGCATTTCTTACAGGCACCGGGTGAGGCTGATGCTGTTATTCCACTGACCGGACAAAGATTTATGAAAACAAGGAATCCTGGGCCCAGAGCTTTCCAACCTAAGATGCCCGAGGGAGCATGGACTTCCAGGACTCAGGGTGTTCCCTCCTACAGGTGGCAGGCTTGAGTCCCCCAAAATGTCTATGTTAAAACCTAGCCCTTAATTTGATGGTATTTGAAGGTGGCTCCTTGGGAGGTGATTAGGGCATGAGGGTGGAGCCTCATGAGTGGGATTAGTGCCCTTCTAAGAAGAGACACGCACTCGAAGCTCTCCCTGTCTCTCTCTCCGCCACGTGAGGACACAGAGAGAAGGTGGCCGTCTGCAGGTCAGGAAGAGGGCCCCTGGCAGATGCCAGATCTACTGGTGCCTCAAGTTTGTACTCCCAGCTTCCAGAACTGTCATAAGTCAATGTCTATTATTTATCAATGACCCAGTCTGTGGTCATTTAAGTATTAGGAACAGACTAAGACATTCCCTATCCAACAATCTGAGCTTCCCTTCACTTCTTATCACCCGAAACGCACAGGGGTGTCGCTCAGCCTATGACGCTGGAAACCGCAGGGACTCCACCTTCGGGTTTAGGGGTGCCACGAGCTCCAAGCTCCAGCCTGCTAGTGGCAGAGGGTAAAATGTTCGTCCCATTACTGGGCCCAGGAAATAAGTGCCATGGGGGAACTGAGGCGGTAGGGAAAGGTAAGGAAATGCACTTCTATTAAACCTCCTAGCGGAAGTGCTCGCCTGCTGAATGCTAGTGAGGAGGCAGGGCACACATTCAACAGCATCAAAGCTTGCTTCCAGACGATGTTCTCCTTGAAGCCTAGACTTCAAACAGCCCTGATGTTTGAGGTGCAGGGTCTCTGGGGAGCACCAGCAGCCCTGTGGAGCCTTCGTGATGAAGTCGGCACCGCACACGGAGGTGTTGTCTGCCTGGCACAGCCAGGCGGCTTCGTGGAGAGACTAGGTTTAACAGCCACCAGCACAGTAATCCAGTACTCTCCACTCCTCTGTGGAATACCTGCCAATAGTGACAACATGTGACCAAAGAATTCCCTTTAACCATCAGAACTTTCCATTAGAAACACGTCTACTGTCCCTGCCATTGATAACTCAGCAACCCTCCAGAACATTCAGTGTGTTCCACTTGCTTTGGTTTTCTGGCACCAAGAAAGCTCAGATTAAAGTCAGAGACTCAGCATTCCACACCCACATTCCAGAATTCTGCCTCTGATGATGTCACATCCCTCACTGCGGCACTACAGTCTTCCTGCTCTTATGTGTGGGTGGGCAGGTCACTCCTGAAGTCCTGGGCAAGGAAGAGATCATTGAGACGCAGATTCCTCCTTCCTAGACCTCAGGCTGGAAGCTCCCAGCCCTGGACAGCCTATTCTCATCTAACAGCCAAACTCTCTAGCCTCACTTTAACCCTTCCAGCTCTGTGGACTAGATAGAGGTGCTGTATTCACGGTCAGGTTCCTCTTACAGAGACACAAACCGTTTTCCCTAGAACTTTACTGCTGGTGTTGGTCCCACCTGTCCTCCAGTAGCCTGCCTCTCAATGACAGCAGCAGCAGGGCAGTGCTGAGGACAGCTACCCTTTTGAGCACTCACCACCTGCCAGGTGCAGTGCAAAGGGCGGGCTAGAAGGACCTTTGACATCATTCCCATTTTGCAGATGTATTAGTCTGTTTTCACATTCCTAATAAAGACATACCTGAAACCGAGAACAAAAAGACTCTTAATTGGACTTTACATTTCCACATGGCTGGGGAGGCCTCAGAATCATGGCGGAAGGTAACAGGCACTTCTTACATGGTGGTGGCAAGAGTAAAATGAGGAAGAAGCAAAAGTGGAAAACACCGATAAACCTATTGGATCTGGTGAGACTTATTCACTATCACGAGAATAGCACGGGAAAGACCAGCCCCCTGATTCAATTACCTCCCTGCTGGGTCCCTCCCACAACACGTGGGAATTCTGGGACATACAATTCGAGATTTGGTGGGGACAAACCATATCTGAAGATACTGAAACTGAGGCCCAGAGAGGTCAAATGACACTCCTGGGTTACGAGCTAGCAAGTGCAGGAGGCAGGCCCCAAAGCCCACTCTGCACGCCGCGCTCCAGCCTGTCTGTATCATCAGGCACCTCACCGTGCTGTGGCCAAGCCCTCAGACCCAACATCCTCCCACCCTCAATGCTCCACCAGTGCCTCCCTCCCTAGGCCCAGCCCAGCGGCCCACACCCCTCCTGAAATAGGGCTTCGCTCTGAGTTCTTGGTGGCAGCAAAGGGCCAGGTGGTACTCACACGCACGGAGGAACCACGTGCTCAAACACTCCCTCCAGACCCCAACCCAGTCACTTCCATTCCAGCGCCCCCAGCTCAGCGTCTGTGCCGCTTGCAAGCACTCCTCGGCCCTCAGCGAAACGTCTGGCACACAGCTTGGGAAGGCGCCAGTCCCAAAAAGCTCCCCCAAAATACTACAATTGGGGTTTTCTCAACACTTTAAACCAGTGGAGCCCTTTTCTTTTTTTTAAAAAGCTTTATTCGGCCCCATGTAACTATGTATGTGGATGTGTGCAGGCAGACATGTAAACACACACTTGGCCCTGCCCGGTTTCTCTGAAGAGGGTTGCTCTGCCAGGCAACATATGACAGTCAGAGGTGTGGACAGCAATCAGATTCCCTCTGCCTGTTCTGGTCTACGGAGCCATTCCTTAACTTTGCCATGGTGATCAAAGGTGACACCACCGTGGCAGGCTTTTCAGCCTCAGAGTGCCAGGGTTAGAACTGCAATTTTGGTGCATCATGCTGGCAGGCGCTGCAGAGGAAGGTGGGGCTGCCTGCAGAGAGGTGAGACAGGTAGATGTGGTATGGCGCCCCTGGCACCCCTGAGAAGGTGAAGGAGGTGCCCTTACTTGAGAACAGCTTTTAAAGAGGTAATAAGGGTTAAACGAGGTGACTAAGGTAGGCCCTGATACAACAGGACTGGTGTCCTTAAAGGAGAAATGAGAACACAGGCAAACACAGAGGGACGGCCACCTGCAAGCCCAGGAGATAGGCCTCAGGAAAAGCAACCCCGCCGGCACCTTGCTCCCGGATTTCAGCCTCCAGAACCGTGAAAAATACCTTTCTACAGCTTAAGCCGCTTAATCCATAGCCCTTTGTTACAGCAGCCCACGCCAACTACGAGGTGTGCATTGAAATCACGACCCGGATGAGACGGAGAGGGGCCCCACCCACGCCTTCAGCCGTCCCTGCCTGTGGCTTTCAGCCAGGACACACCAAGAGCTTGAGGCTGAAGCTTCAGTTGCTGTCCCCATTCATGGACTCCTGCAGACTAAAACCCTGGTGAGCGAGATGACCCCAAATTGGGGGACGCAAGGCCACAGAGCCATCACGGGGCAGTCCCTTCCTCCTCGCCCAGACACAGACTCTACCTTTCTTTCTGGTTCTTCAGGGGATTTCTGTACTGAGCGGGAAAGAGTGAGCTCCTGAGCGCTGGACCATCGGGAATGGCTGGCACTTCTGGCCAGAGTGATTTGGGGTCACGGGGGCCATGGGATCTCTGGGGACTGGAACACCAGGCTGACAGTTGTGGCTCGGGAACACTTCTTGCCCTGTCCACCAAGCTGCCACCACCGCAGGCCTGTGTCCTTACTGGATGAGATGCAGATCCCCTAATGTGATCCACAGCAGCCAGGGATTAAGACTTCCCTTTCCCCAACACACGCAGGCCAGTGCGTGCAGGTGGGTAGCTTTACAACATACATTTTCAAAACCTTCCAGCCCATCAAATTGACCAACACGAGTCAGTGCCTGGGACATGAGAAATGCCAGGCCGTGTGTCTGGAGCATCCGCCACAAATACTAACAGCAGGAGTCCAATTCGGATGTGAGAAATATTCTCGGCTGCCTGTGATTCCTTACACACCTGACCACAACTGCGGATCGGCCCCACCTAGCCCAATCAGCCTGAGCGGCGACAGTGATGGCGCTCTGTGGAGGTGGCCCGAGGGGCTTCACAGCCGGGCCCCGTCAGCCACAAATCTGGCCCACCACTCATTCAGGCCCTGGAGGACCAATGGGCTGACTCCCTCTGAGTCTCGGTGGCTCCTTTGTTAAATGGGAGTAATAATAGGACCTTCTCAGAGCTTCCAAGAGCATGTGTCCACATGCGAGTGCCCAGTGAGGTCAGCTGGCACTGCTACCCAGCCAGGAGAAGGGATGGCGGGGGGGTCGTCACTCGCACCAGAGGGTCACAAAGGAAAATAATCTCAGGACCCCTGAACTTAGGCCCGGAGGCAGAGTCAGGTAATGCCATTTCCAGATGAAAGGCTGTCTCTGGCATTATGCCTCATCCAGCGCCCCAGGGACAGGCAAGATGCCTATGGCATCTCTGCAGGGCTGCCCTGCAGGGCACACACACCTGACAGCCATACCTCAAGCCTGCCCTGAGGATGACTCCACACGGCAGAAGTGCCCGAGTGTGTGTGTTGAGCAAGGGCATCTGGGCATGGCCAACCCAGATCTGCACCTTGTCTAAGGTAAACATCTGGGCCCCCACCTGTCCTGTGGAACTCGGCCGCACAGGGCACTGAGGCCCTGAATTTTGGGTTAAATGAAGGTTGCCAGGTGGAGGTCATTAGGGGAGGGTGTTTAGTGAAAATGCTGTAGGAAGTGCATGCTGTTTATAAGCAGTTGTGGTTTTCCTGTTTAGCCTGCCGCCAGCTGACTCTCTCCCCTCTGTGTAAACCCCAATCAAATCCCTTGTCGCGCTTGCTGGCTGTGGGTCTCTTCTTTGACCTCTTGGACCTGTGCCTTCCCCACTGAGGTTATCAGGGGTGCAGCACAACATCCCCCCAACATCAGTCATAAGGACACGGTTTGCTGGATGCCCATAAACAAGGACATGCCAATCTGACGTGTGGGGCGCAGTGCGACGGCTCACGCCTGCAATCCCGGTGCTTTGAGAGCTAACACAGGGAGACTGCTTGAGCCCGGGAGTTCAAGACAGACCTGGGCAACGTAGTGAGACCCTCCCAGCTCTAAAAAATAAAAAAGGCTGAGCACGGTGGCTCAACGCCTATAGTCCCAGCACTTTGGGAGGCCAAGGCGGGCAGATCACGAGGTCGGGAGATCGAGACCAGCCTGGCTAGTGTGGTGAAACCCCATCTCTACTAAAAATACAAAAAATTAGCTGTGTGTGGTGGCGTGTGCCTGTAATCCCAGCTATTCAGGAGGCTGAGGCAGGAGAATCACTTGAATGTGCCCGGGCCTGAAAACCTCTTCAGAAAACAGCCACAGGTGTCTGTGATTCGTATTTTACCACGACATAACATAAACCTGGCTTAACAAACCTCAGTTGATTGACACTTCTGCCTCAGTCACTCATTTTAGTCACCAACGGTTACAGGCTTTCTGAGCACTGACTCAGAGCCACCCAATCCCAGGTTCTGGGCTGTGGCTGAACCTCTGGTCCAGAGGTGATCTGCAGAAAAGGTAGGGCTCTCTCCTCCCAATGCCCCCCACCTACCCACTAGGTGCCGCCGTCTCTGATGCTTGTGGCAGTCTGATCTCAGCTTTAGGACCTGACTTTGCACCCAAAACCTTTCCGTGCCCACTTTTAGCCTAATAACAACACTCAAAATACCCCAGAGGGGTTTCCACAGCCCGTGCAGGCTCACTGGGCCGACGTGGAGATGTCAACCTCACACCCTGTCCTTGCAGCATTTCCTGCCTGTGGTCAAGGCTCCAAAGTGCTTGATAAAGGCCGGATGAGCAAACCAGCTATTTGAAGTTTTGTCCAAAACAAACCTAGGTCCATAATGCTTTGAAGTTGGCCTTCTTTACCACACAAATCAAAGGGCTTGTTTCTCACCAAGGACAGGTGCCAGGGCAGCAGAGTCAGTCGTGACAGGTGAGCGGGACAACCCTGAAGCTCTGGCCCAGGCCCTAAGCTATGGACCCCATGCACACACCCAATCCCCTACTCTCCGGAACCCCCGGGAAGGCTGCTGGCCGCCCGCGGTGACACCCACATTTCTTGTCCTTTTAGTTTTGGGGAGCAGGGAACGTCAGGCATTCTGGCAGAGACACTACTGAAAATGGCTTTGTGAAAACTGACGAACTAAAGAAGTTTGCTTTCGGCCTGATGTCAGCTTGGTTAAAAGTCTCGCTGGGGTTCACGAAGTCACTTCCTTGGCACACGGATTACCGTGAAAAGGCCCTGCATTAATTTCAACATAAACCCAACTGAGACGCCAGGAAGCCCAGTTCATCCACATCCAAGCAGGTAACAGCGTTTTCTGAAGTCGAGTTCTTGCGTTCCTTAAAGGTCAATTTCCTGATCAGGTCTGGTTTACGACTATCTTTATGAAACTGCAAATGTATCCATGAATCTCTGCTGCTGTGGATGGGTGAAACTCTAAGGAAGCCTAACGCCAAATGAGAACCAAAATATAGCCTTCCACTTGAGCAGGTGCAAACCAAAAGCATTACATAGGTCAAACGCGGGAGCCCGGCTCTTACCAACTCACAAAGTCAGGAAAGCTCGAACATCTGCGGAGGCCAGGGAGTGCCGCGGGCCTTGCGTTGTGCTCTGTGGACACAGGAAGTTCCCTCCTGTTGGAAGCTGTGCTCACGAAACAAGCAGAAGGGAAATGACACATAGCACAGGGCCCCCAGCAAGGGACGAAGGTTCCAGAATCCAATCAGCAGAAGTGATCGCGTGGGCACCCCTCAGCTAATGCATGGGCTCACAGCAGGTCCTCAATAGCAAGACTGGAAACTCCAGATTCCCCGGGGGCACTCTGCTGCAGAGCAATCCACTTCTACAACACTGTATCTTAGCCCAGGAGGGAACACTTAACCTCTCCTAGAGGTAACAGAAAGTGATGACCTAATAAAGCAATATCACTTCATTTTGCTTTCTTCTTCAGGACATACACTTACTTGCACAGGCACTTGCAAAAATGTTTGCACCACACCTGTGTGCACACACACTCAAACATATACAGCTAAACAGTCTCTCTCTCTCTCTCTCTCTCTCTCTCTCTCACACACACACACACACACACACACTCACTCACTCATGAGGAGATGCTTGGGTGTTAACTGGATCAATCTCACATTGTCAGCTCTTCCTACCGGCAAGGAAATCTCTGCTCCAGAAATACACACACACACACACACACACACACACACACACACGAACTTTCAAACCCTTTGCAATTGCTGATACAATTAAACTACATTTAGGAAACTTGGAAATTGTATTAAATTCCTCCCCCCCTTTTTTTTTAACAGTGAAAATATTGTCAAAGAGAAAATAAGCATTTCACACGGTGTGCCACCTTAAACAGAATAAACACGTCTTATTGCTTTGGTTGTGCTTTTACTTCTGGAATAAGAAATGATCATTTCTAACCGCACAAAAAATTTTGTTTCCGTACCCTATAATTTTTGGATACATATTTTAGACTAGCCAAATTATTATCAACTTCATGGCATTCATTTATTCATTAAGATCAGAGTGCTGTGCTCTCTGTACCTGATGATTTAATAGACTATACATTAAAGACAAAGAATCCATTGTGAAGTCACCAGAATTTTAAACAATTCTTCTTAGGGCCAAAGTTAGATTCCCCGTGAAGTAAACACAGTTAATATGAAAAAACATGGTATGTCTGAACTAATCACATTACCTACAGAACTGAAGGAATTTGACCATCCACACTTGTTGGAATTACACATTTAATCTAAATGAAGTTATTGTATTGTCAAAGTCATTTCTTTGTTACAGATTTGATGTCCGTCAAGAAAATTAGGAGATTGTCAAATTTAAAAACAAAAATGTCTCAGTATTAATTATGAGCTTGTTGACCATCCTTCAACATATAAGAGAAAAATACGCAAACCTCTTTGTAAAGGCTTAATATTGGCGATATAACTAACATACCCAGGCAGCTGTCTGTTTTCCAGGTCGAGGGTAGATGATGCTGCCTCCTGCAATTCCAGGGCCAATGTAGCTAAATTTCATCACAGACTAACAACGTGAAACGTTTAGGGGATAAGAGACTTGTGTAAAACAACTACTTTGCAAATTGTACTTTTTCACTTCTAGTTTTCCCGTGATAGAGACAATTTTGGAAGCATGTGTAGGTAGCCATTTAAAAAAAATTGTCTTCTATATATTTGGACTTTTAAAGTCACTTTCTAAGCTTCTTAAGTCTGTCAAGTAACTTGGGGTGGGACTGACTCTCCTCTGTAAAGGAAACTGTGCCTAGTCACACTGAATGCACCAGGGCCCCAGGGACTGGTCACAATGTATTCACAAAGCGGAGGGGAAGCCCTGTCTCCGCCCTGGCATTGCTGCAGACCTGACTGTGAAGGCATGCCTTATAGAGCACTGTTCATCCAGCCTAGGAAGTTTCCACACTCCAACCATCTTACTTCCTTATTTGGAACATACACCGGTGTGCTCATACACACATGCACACACGTGCTCACGCCTCGGAAGCTTCAGCAAGCCGGACAATGACCGCTCCCCACAGCGCTGCACGGAGGGTGTGGGCACCGCTGGGATTGTGGGCACTTGTCCAAACAGGTCCACCCAAGAGACAAACTGCCTCTTTTCTCAGTAAATTAACCCACACTGAAGTCACCTCTGGGGCGGCTCTTCCCGACACAGGCGTGTCCTCTGGGTCTGGACTCTCCAGCGGTTCTCAAGCAGGCTGGCCCTGTCCTCGCCTCACCCTGGCTGAAATTCCAACACTCACCTGACATTTCAGGTCCCTGTTCTGCTTCCTCATCTACAGTTCACACCGGACCCTCTGACCATTTATCTACCTTTTCACGTAGATCACGTAAGCACCATGAGAGAAAAGTGCACCCCAGTTTTGCCCAATGCACCTCCTAGAACGGCGTTAGAAGCACAAGAGATGCTCAATACATATTTGCTGAATGAATTAAAACTTACAAAAATCAATCTTTGAAAACATTGAGTTTTCTATAAAATTATCACTCTAGGGATCTCCCAGTTCTGCAGAAATGACAAATGTTACAGATAAACTAGAAATTGCTGCCCACAGGACGTCTGAATGTATGCACCTGCACGGCAGGGCTGCAGGGCTGCAGGAACGTGCAGGTGGGAGACAGCAGACGCCCCACGAAAAGCGGAGGAACCCGCTCCGAACCCACACTGATGGGTGGGGTGGGGGAGGGGAGGCACCTTGGGAGAATCTCCCGACTTCACCTTTTCTGTTTTTCATCTATGAAATGGTGTGATCATCATGATCTCATTAGATTTATACTGAAAACTCAGTGAAATTGGGTTTAAAAATGTTTGCTCTACTATGATGTGAGAGAGAGAGAGAGAGAGAGAGCGAGCAGGCCTGGCACTCAGGAGGCTGAGCCAATAAGCGTCGCTGTCTGGGAGTGTGACACCCCACACGGGGCCTCTCTCAATTCTTGGACAACATCCATTTAACTCCAACTTTCATATCAAATCTTCAAGTCTCACAATCTCCGTTTCTGTTGCTGAAGGCGGGCTAGCTGGGTGGTTTAAGGTCCTGGAGCCATCAGGCCTCGCCTTCAGATGCTGGGGTCTGGGTGGCCACGCCCACCGCCTCCTGCTTCTGTGGCAGGCCCTCCACACTGTGCGCTTTTGCCAACGCTCTGCATTAAATGCCACCCTACTCCATCTCTGGACCACCTTCTGACCTATGTCATTCCCTGTAGCGCCTGGCACCCGAGACCTCTCCACCTTGGCCTTTAGAGGAAGTTTCAAGCTCCTCTTTCCGGAACCTCCCTTGACCTCCCAGATGGCTCCAAACCCCTAACGAAAGCCTCCCTGACTCATCTCACTGCTCCATACTGGGCATTACTGGCAAACAGGCCTGGTCCTCTGGGTGTTGGTCCTGAGGCTGGTCTTCAGGTGGGGTGTGCGTGTGTGTGCGTGTGTGTGTGCGCACGCGCGCGTGTGTGTGTGCGCGCGTGTGTGTACCCATTCAGCACTGCCCAGCCCCTCCAGGTTTCTCCAGGGCTTGGCCTACTCTACACTTTCCCAGCCTCTCAGTGCAGGGAACCCAGGACAAGCTCCTGCAGACAACATGGGACCCCTCTGGCCCAGGCTGCTGCTCCCTGCACCCTCTCAAAAGCAGGGCTCCACGGTGCTGCTGTCCAGACAGCTGTCACCAGTCTTTGTCCACTGCAGCAAGGGCCTGGCTCCAGCAGTGTCTAGTGGCCAGAAACTGCCCCTGGCACCTAGCAAGTTCCTATGCTTGGCACAACCCTGGCAATGACCTCCCTGGCCCACGAGGCAGATTCCACCAGGGCAGCCCCTAAGTACCTTTTCTGCCATCCCACAATCCAAGGCTGTGCCCCCTGCCATGGGTCAGGGGTGGGTGGGGGGCGCTCTTCCCTGAGTGGGAGAACTCGTCTGTCTCAGAGCCAGGGGTAGTGGCTGTCCCTTCCATCATCAGCTATTCCTGTCTATCTATCTAGCTATAAATATACATAACACACACACACACACACACACACACACACACACGGTTCAAACCATCCTCCCCACTCAATCTCTTGAGTAGCTATAGGACCACAGCTGCACACCACAATAACTGGCTTTTTTTTTTTTTTTTTTGAGATGGGGTTTCCCTGTATTGCCCACACTGGTCTGGAACTCCTGGCGTCAAACAATCCTCCTGCCTCAGCGTCCCAAAGTGCTGGGATTAAGGCGTGAGCCACTGTTCCCAGCTCCTATATTCTTCAGAGTCCTCTTTAAAAAAAAAAAAAAAGATAACAGCTTTATTGAGATATAATTCACATATCGTTACTTCTTACAACCCAATCCCCAACTAAGAATTCTTCACATCAGACTTTGCCTGACTGAGTTTGTGCTGTTTCTGCCTCCTGACTAGACCCTGCCGGATGCACCGAGTTCCTGCATTAATGCCATGGCCAGCGCGTCTCCTTAACCTAAGTGTTGCAAATCACTGCTAACTTAAGTGATTTGCAAAGGGGCCACCGTTTGCAACTGACCATTTATTAAACTGGTAAAATACTGTATTTTACAGAAATCGGTGTACAGATTACTATCAGTTCTTAACCTGCCCCAGACAAGCTAACTCGATATTATAAAAACTCATTTAAATACAGAGGACTTAAATGTTCTCGGCATTTGTGCCTTTTGAATTGCAGGGGTTTAAAAGTTCAGAGACTTTTTATTTTCAGTGGGGTGGTTCATAGATTTCAGAATATAATGCATAAATGGGAATTTAGGTACCAAAACAATGTCTTTGGACATTTTAGGAAAGAGAAAAAAACCCCAGAAAATGGGGGGGGGTGGGTAATAGGGACCAAAATGTGCACACAGGTAAAGAATTTTGGTGCTGATAAAGCAATTTTTCAAAACACCCTCAGAATTGTTTGGGCTGTTAATCTAGCCATTTTAATGAGATCATGGCTTAAAGCTACTTCCTCAGCATTCCTGGGGCCCTGAGAAGGCGATGAAGATGTGTCTATCTGCAGCCATCCTCGAGTTTGCAACATCCAACTATCCAACTTATAAGCAGCTCGTTTAAATAAAGCACCACTGAGCTACGAAGTGTTGCAGTTATTGTTTGGGGGGAAAGCGGGCGGGGAGGATTTCAGGTATGACTGGATTCAGAAGGTGAAGATCAGAAGGTGGGAAATGAGGAAGTTATTTTGAGAGTTCATCAAGGAGGTAAGTCTGTGGCATTCCCCTACCCGTCACGCCAGGCACGTACAATCTGCCCTCCAGTGCTCAAATTCTGCTGTGTTTTCCACATTGTCTGAGGTGTCACCAGTTAGATATCATCTGCATTTTTTAAGTGGCACTCACCCTCTGTGTGCATGGCTGCTCCCCTTGGAGGTGACAGGTGCCCTCTGAGCTGTCAGCCCTCCGCCTGCCCCAACTCTAGCTGAGACCTTGGGACCTGGGGGGGTGCTGTCCCTGGCTGATGTGTTAGTTCACAACCCTGCATAGAAGACAGAATCAGGCCTAGGGGAGAAGCTAGCAGTGAGGCTGGCTCAGGACCATGACTTACTGAAGAGGGCAGGGGGCACGAGGACCTGGGGCAAGGGGGTGGCAGTGGATGGTGCCCACATTTATCACCAAACCCTGGAGCACCTGCCAGGCTGTGCCTTGAGGGCTCCCTAAGTCTTTCACCAGCTCTCCTGATCTAAGTGAGGGCACTCTCTCAATAACAAGAAAAAATACTATTTTTAATTTTTATGTCTGCTTTCCCTTATTCCAAAAAGATGTGAGGCAGCTCACAAAAATACATTTGGCATAAAAAAAGGTTAAAAAAAAAAGCAAATGAGGAAATTGCGGCAGAAATCAGCGCGGGTGGGACAATCAGGCAGAAACTTGTGGGCAGGGACACCTGCCGCAGGTGGGCTGGGCAGGTGGGGGCAGCCCCGGGTGCGGAGGACCTGGCCTGCTGACAGTGTGTCAGGTGTCCCTGTGATGGTGACACGGAGTCTAGTGCGGAGGCAGGGATGCTAGAGCCCCTACCATCCTGCCTGCCCGGTGAATCGCTCACCCCCACTCCCCGCAGTGCCCTCACTAAGGCCTACAGATGGCAGAGCCCACGGCCCCAGGGAAGCCCAAAGGGCAGGGGCGGAGGCTGGTGGGGAGGCCACTGTCTGACAGAGGAGGAAAATCCCAGCGGTGCCCTCCCCGTGACCCGGAGGCCGCTTCCCCACCCTCCAGGGCAGGCCGACTCAGACCTGCTCTCTGGGCCAGGGCAGGGCCGGGAGAAGGGGCTTTGGGAGGAGGAGGCTCGGGCCAGGCCCATTTCCTTCTAGGGTGCTCCTGATGTCTCAGGGCTCCTGCCCCTGTCACTTCACCTGGCATTACTCCCGCACCCCCAGCACAGACCTGGTGGGTGTGGCCCTTTCTCCCTGGAGCAGGGACAGATCAGGCAGCCAGATTGAGCAGGTGGTGAGTGAAGCTGCCAGACCGGCTTCCCTTCAGCCTCTCGCCGCTCCCCCTGCTGCACAGGCCACTGGGGAGGCAGGATTCGGTTACGAAGACCTGGTGCTGGACCCAAACATCCTTGAGGAGAAAATGTTCCTGAGCAGCCTGGTGGGAACAGGCCGTCGTGACTCCTGCCCTGTTGCCATTTAGTGAAGCAGGAAAGCAGCTAGGTGCCTGTTGACCATCAGCAGGTCATAAGTGTTCCTTATACCTTTACAGGAACAAATACCACCTTCTGAGAAACTTAGACATGCACAAGGGAAATCAGAGTCAGAAAAACTGAGCCCTGCTCCCCACAGTCACAGGTAGGGCATGGGCTCAGGTAGGTCAGGGGTCCTCTCAGACCCTCAGACTCATCTACTAGGAAAAACAGCCTGGCCTGACCAAGAGGAAAATGCAGGTGCTCTGAGCCCCGGAAAGCCGTCATGGGGACACGGTGTGGCCGAGATGCCTTTGAGGCCCCAGGAACGTGGGTCACTTACGAGCTCCGAGAAGCCACGGACCACCTGCCGCTGCTTCAGGTTGGTCTCTCCGTCCAGGTTGGCGGTCTCGATGTGGCACAGCCCATCGGGGTCGCTGGAGGACAGCAGCAGAATGTCCGCGGGGATGATTTCGTTGCAGCGAAGACGCACAAAGTCTCCCACGTGGATTTCTTTCCAGAATCGGTTCACATACGTCTTTTCTTCCCTAGAAAAAGAGACTCTGATGAACAAAACTCACGGGACTGTGGTCATGGATGGACCTGGGTGATGGGCATGTGGGGCTCATTTGGCAATTCTTTCTACTTTTGCATAGGCTGGAAATTTTCATAATACATAAGTGTTTTAAAAAGAATATTCGTCCAGGCGCAGGGCTCACACCTGTAATCCCAGTACTTTGGAAGGCCAAGGAGGGTGGATCACGAGTTCAGGAGCTGGAGACCAGCCTGACCAACATGACAAAACCCCATCTCTACTAAAAATACAAAAATTAGATGGGCGTGGTGGTGGGTGCTTGTAATCCCAGCTACTCAGGAGGCTGAGGCAAGAGAATCATCCAAACCCAGGAGGCGGAGGTTGCAGTGAGCCAAGGTCGTACCATTGCACTCCACCCTGGGTGACAGAGTGAGACTGTGTCTCAAAATAAAAAAAAAAAAACAAAAAACATTCAGACCACTGAAGACCACTCAAATAAAAGAAAGAATATTCATCAAGGCCGCATATCGTGCAACTCCATTTACATGAAACGCACAGAACCAACAAATACACAGAACGTGGATCCCTGGCTGCCGAGGGCTGCGGACAGGGAGGGCGGAGTCACAGCCTAACGGCAGGAGACTTCTTTCTAAGAAGATTCCAATGTTCTGGAATTAGTGCAGTGACAGTTGCACAACACTGAATGCACTTGAATTTTTCACTTTAAAATTGTTAAAATACCACTCCAAGGTATCCACTCAGAAGAGCTGAAAGCACTGATGCGAACAGATATGGCAAGGCGGTGTTCACAGCGGCAGCCCTCGGAGCTGCCAGGAGGAGGAACCAACCAGGTGTCCATGAACGGGTGAATGATGCACAACACGGAGCGTCATCCTGTCATAAAAGGAAATGCTGTCACACCCAAGACATTGTGCCAGGTGGAATGAGCCATTCACAAAAGGGCAACTGTCATCCGTTCCACTTAACACGAGGCAGCTGGAGGGGCAAATCCAGAGACAGAAAGTGATGAGGGGCCACCAGTGGCTGAGAGAGGCAGAATGGGGAGTTACTTCAGACACAGAGCTGCTGTTTGGGGTGGTGGAAGAGCTGAGGGAATACATAGTAGTGACGACTGTATCACACGCTAAGTACCACTAAGGTCACACTAATGTCACTGAATTGTATACGTAACTATTTTAAGCATGTTCATAGAGACTTAAGTCTCAGAGAGACTTAAAATAGAGACTATTTTAAGTATACAATGAATAAGTATACAATTGTATACCTAACGACTAGATTGTTACTTAACAATTACATTGTTAATAATACAATTGTATAGTTAACAATAAGTATATTGTTAAGAGCAAGTATATTCTTAAGTATACTTAAGTGTATACTTCACATTTTAACTAAAAATAGTTAAAATGGCAGATTGTATGTGCATTTCACAATTTAAAAAATGTAAAATGGTTAAAATGTTAAATATTGTGTTTTGTGTGTTTCATCAGAAGAAAATAAAGTAACATAATTAAAACGCATTAAGCCATGGGAAACCAGACCTAAAGTGCAGCAGGTGAGAGAGACACATGATAGCTGGAAGCCCCCTTACCTGCCAGGCACATGTCCCAAGCCACCTGCTTAGAACGACGCCCACTAAAGTCAGCCTGCAGAACCTAGGAGTCACCATCAACAGATATTTAGATGAAATCATAATTTGCAGATTTCTTCTTTAATTTTTTTTCCTGGAATAACAGGCTAACTGGTCCCACAAAGGTCATTTGTAAGAGTTCCTTGAAGGAGGTTTTGGCCATCTTTAGATACGTGGGGGAACACAAATTTATCTGAACAAGATATGTTACATAAGAAAACGCACCAAGAAGTCCTCTGGGTTGCTGGGTGCCATGGCTCACACCTGTAATCCCAGAACTTTGGGACACTGAGGCAGGAGGATTGCTTGATGCTGGGCGTTTTAGACATAGTGAGACCCCATCTCTACCAAAAAAAAAAAAAAAAAAATTAGCTGGGCATGGTGGAATGAGCCCGTAGTCCCAGCTACTTGAGAGGCTGATGCAACCTATCCTCTGGGTGTAAAAGAGTAACAAGCACTAAACACATTTCATGCTAACCAAACCATCATACTAATCCTCCCTCCCTATGCCCCCCATAAAGCTCTACTCTCACCCGAGTTCCAAGGGAGCAGGGAGTTTGGATCTGGAGGGGGACTGTGTTGGCCGCATCTGTCAGCGGCCTGAGCCCTGGATGACAAGTATGGAGAGCCTGCAGAGCTAGGAAGTCACGCGCCCGTTCCCTCACTCCTGTTTTATTTCCGTGTGGAGTTGAGGGACCCTGGCAAAGTTCAAGGGGTTCCTAGGAAGCCATCGGCTGCCCTAGATGCTGAAGAGAGGAGTAACCGCTTTCAATTTAAACTAGTTTCTTCAATCCTCTAATTCAAGATCCTCCAAATCAGTCATGTACAAAGCACAAGATACACTGTCCTGGAAAACAAATGCAAGGCAAGCTACCACACCTAGAGGGCGCCCTTTGGGGCTGTAGCGTCAAGTTCCTCAAAGTGGCCCCAGAGTTATTCTTCCTGCGCTAACCCAAGCATTCATCAGAGCTGCTTCTCCCGCTGTGACGAGCTCGGTCACCTGCTGGGGGTGTGGCCCCAGCACGATCAGTTAGGGAACCATGGGTTCCTCTGGACATGCAGAGGCTCGTGCCTCAGGCCCCAGCCCCAGGTCTGAGAGGAGGCAGGCAGTGGCCCCCAGCCCCAGGCCGTCCGGCTTGTGACGACTTCATGTCACTACAAGCTTCTTCATCCTTATTCCTTCTCATGAGCATCTGCTAGGCTCCTAGAGAGGACATGAAGCCATTTGAAAGGGCCTGTCCCTTTGGAAGAAAGGTTCCCAACACTCAGTCACCATTTGGTCACAGAGGAAGGCTTTGGCGGATGGGGTCCCCAGGAGACCGGGCAGTCCTGGGCCTCACCCTGGGGGAGGTGGAGAAACATTACTTTTTGGCCGTGAGGCGCTGTCTCTGTTCAGTTTATGTTAGCTACATTCCATGTATAACCTCATCCAAAATAAAGTCGGGTCCCATCTGCTTTGTAATGCTAAAACATTAGCTTGCCTGCCCCATGCTGGAGGCTTTTACAACAGGAACTTCAGGGGAGGCGTCTGGGCTCTGAAGGAGATCTCCCCCTGGGGAGCCTCCACACGTGGAGAGACGGGGGTGCCGCATGGAGACCTCAGCTCCTTGTCCTGGTTTGCGGCGGGAGGGGGTTGCCTCATCAGCTGCAGAAAGGATGCTGGCTTCTAAGAAAAGGCCCTGGCCTGGCACCGTGGCTCACACCTGTATTCGCAGCACTTTGGGAGGCTGAGGCAGGTGAATCACAAGATCAGGAGTTTGAGACCAGCCTCACCAACAAGGTGAAACCCCATCTCACTAATACAAAAATTAGCCGGGCGTGGTGGCGCCTGCCTGCAATCCCAGCTACTAGGGAGGCTGAGGCAGGGGAATCGCTTGAACCTGGGAGGCAGAGGCTGCAGTAAACTGAGATTGTGCTACTGCTCTCCAGCCCAGGAAACAGAGCGAGACTCCATCAGAAAGGAAGGAAGGGAAGGAGGGAAGGAGGGAAGGAAGGAAGGGAAGGAGGGAAGGAAGGGAAGGAGGGAAGGAGGGAAGGAAGGAGGGAGGGAG